>BQNB010073761.1:0-31321 GCA_026074375.1 Tanacetum coccineum
GCTCGAGCTTGTATAAGATTAATTTTAAGCCTTCATTAACAAAATATAAACGAGCTTCGAACTCGAGCTCGAACAAGGAAAATTTATTCGAGCTCGAGCTCGAGCCTAAATTTATAATTTTATTCGAGCTCGAGTCGAGCTCGAGCCAAATATTTGTTAAACGAGCCTAGCTCGAATAGGCTGCAACTCGACTCGGCTCGGATCGTTAACACCCCTACGATGGAGAGTCAGGATACTTGTAAATTATAAAAAAAGTGTAGCCAACTTATCACGTTTTGCTATTGTGTGTAGGCAATTTTTATTTTTGTTAAAGAATCAATTAACTTTTGAATTTCGAATATTGTGTGTAGTGGGTGACTATTTTACCCCTATGTTTTTAACCATCCTGTTAACCGTGAAGGGTAAATTGGTCATTACATGTGGGCAAAATACACACAATATTCGAAATTCAAAAGTTAAGGTGGTGTTTAGTTGTGGAAAAAATTTCATATTTTTCTGTTTCTAAATTCCTAGAGAAGGAGATGGTTTTTATTCTCTACAGAAGAGTTGAGAATTTTGAAAACCTGTTTAGATAAGAGTTGTATTTTTCTTTTTAAAAAATGAAAAGATGTTTAGATTGATCTATTTTCACTCATTTTTCTTTTCGTATTTAATATTTTTTAATATTAGCTCTTTGTATACGATTATAAAAACAATAAAAAATAAAATACAAATGAAATTAATAAAAACTAACTACAATCATAAGCATATATTTAATTTGTAGTATACTCGAAATTAACATTACCGAACATATATAAATCTCAATTAACATTACGTTTTTGTCAAATTTCTTACGTTTTCGTCCGTTTTTTTACGTTTTCGTCCGATTTCTTACGATTTCGTCATACTTCTTACGTTTACGCCCGTTTTTTAACGTTTTCGTCCGATTACTTAAGTTTTCGTCTGTTTTTTTACTTTTTCATATTTTTTTTAAGTTTTCGTCCGATTTCTTACGTTTTCGTCTGTTTTTTTTACGTTTTCGTCATTTTTTTATGTTTTCGTCTGTTTTTTACGTTTTCGTCTGTTTTTTTACGTTTTCGTCCTTTTTTTACGTTTTCGTCCGATTTCGTCTGTTTTTTACGTTTTCGTCCATTTTTTACGTTTTCATCAAATTTCTTACGTTTTCGGCCGTTTTTTACGTTTCCGTCCGATTACTTACGTTTTTGTCTTTTTTTTACGTTTTCGTCTTTTTTTACGTTTTCGTCCGATTTCATACGTTTTCGTCTGTTTTTTTACGTTTTCGTCTTTTTTACGTTTTCATCTGTTTTTTACGTCTTCGTCCGATTTCTTACGTTTTCGTCTGTTTTTTTTACGTTTTTGTTCAATTTCTTACGATTTCGTCCGTTTTTTACGTTTTCGTCCGTTTTTTTACGTTTTCGTCATCTTTCTTACGCTTTCGCCCTTTTTTACCTTTTCGTCTGATTACTTACGTTTTCGTCTTTTTTACGTTTTCGTTCAATTTCTTAAGTTTTCGTCTTTTTTTTACGTTTTCGTATGTTTTTTTACGTTTTCGTCCGATTTCTTACGTTTTTGTCCGTTTTTTACGTTTTTCTCTGTTTTTTACGTTTTCGTCCGGTTTTTTACGTTTTCGTCAGATTTCTTACGTTTTTGTTTGATGTTTTACGTTTTCGTCTGTTTTTTTACATTTACGTTCGTTTTCTTCTGTTTCCTTACGTTTTCGTCCATTTTCGTCTATTTTTTACGTTTTGATCTGTTTTTTAAAACGAATAAATACGTATAAAACGTAAGAAAACGAAGAAAGGGGTCAAAAAAACAAAAGAAAACGTCCAAAATAGAAGAAAACGGAAATGTAAGAAATCGGTCGAAAAAGTAAAAAAAAAAACGGACGAAAAAGTAAGAAATCGGACGAAAACGTAAGAAATCGGACAAGAACGTAAAAAAAGGTCGAAAACGTAAGAAATCGGACGAAAACGTAAGAAATCGGACGAAAACATAAGAAATCGAACGAAAACGTAAAAAACAGACGAAAACGTAAGAATTCTAACGAAAACGGGCAAAAACGTAAAAAACGGACGGAAATTTAAGAAATCGGACGAAAACGTAAAAAAAGGACGAAAACCTAAGAAATAGGATGAAAACGAAAAAAAAACAGACGAAAACGTAAGAAATCGGACGAAAACGTAAGAAATCGGACGAAAACGTAAAATTCGGACGAAAACGTAAAAAACGGACGAAAAAGTAAGAAATCAGACGAAAACGTAAATAATCGGACGAAAACGTAAAAAAAACAGACGAAAACGTAAGAAATCTGACGAAAACGTAAGAAAACGGGCGAAAACGTAAAAAAGGATGAAAACGTAAGATATAAGACAAAAACGGAAAAAAAGGACGAAAACCTAAGAAATAGGATGAAAACGAAAAAAAACGGACGAAACGTAAGAAATCGGACGAAAACGTAAAAAAACAAACGAAAACATAAGAAATCTAACGAAAACGTAAGAAAACCCATGACCCATTTGACCCATGACCCAAACCAACCCAATCCGACCCATTTGCCACCTCTAGATAGGGTTAGAATATTGGTACTCACGTTTTATTTGGTTTGAGTTATATTTACGTTTTATTTTGTTAGAGAAAAAAAATGAAGAATAGTAAATTGTGGTTTTCTATTTATCCATATAAATTTAGAAAATGAGAATTTTTTGTTTTTTAAAAAATATTGGATAAAAGTGCAACTAAACAAGTTTTTAGTTTTTCCATTCTCAAATAAAAATTTTCCTGAAAAATAGAATATTTTTTCCCAACTAAACACACCCTAATTGATTGTTTAACAAACAAAAAATTGCCTACACACAATAGCAAAACGTGGTAAGTTTGCTACACTTTTTTTATAATTTGCCCTATAATGTATCTATAACTCTTTGATGTTTAAATTATCAAGAGGTTGATGGTGGATTTGTTGCATTTGCAGGAAGTCCTAAAGGAGGTAAAATTACTGGAAAAGGTAAAATTAGAACTGGGAAATTAGACTTTGAAGATGTATACTTTGTAAAGGAACTTAAGTTTAACCTTTTCTCTGTCTCATAAATGTGTGACAAGAAAAACAGTGTTCTTTTCACTAAGACTGAATGTCTTGTTCTATCTCCTGACTTTAAGCTACTTGATGAAAGTCAAGTCTTGCTTAAAGTTCCCAGACAGAACAACATGTACAGTTTTGATCTAAAGAATGTTGTTCCTTCAGGAGGTTTGACTTGTTTATTTGCAAAGGCTAAAATTGATGAGTCTAATTTATGGCATAGGAGGCTTGGTCATATAAACTTTAAAACTATGAACAAACTTGTGAAGGGAAACCTTGTTAGAGGTTTGCCTTCAAAGCTTTTTGAAAATGACCATACTTGTGTTGCTTGTCAGAAGGGAAAGCAACACAAAGCTTCTTGTAAGACCAAGCTTGTGAGCTCTATCAGCCAACCCTTACAAATGTTGCATATGGACTTATTTGGGCAACATCTGTTAACGGAGTATCAATCACAAGATATATTGCCTTGTTGTCACTGATGACTACAGTAGGTTTAGTTAGGTTTTCTTTTTAACCACTTAAAGGGTGAGGGATAATAGGAATCCTTAAAATTTTATTAATGGCATAGAAAACCAAATAAATCATAAGGTTAAAATCATCAGATGTGACAATGGAATTGAGTTTAAAAATAATGACATGAATCAGCTTCGTGGGATGAAAGGGATTAAGAGGGAGTTTAGTGTTGCCAGAATTCTACAACAAAATAGAGTTGCTGAAAGAAAGAATAGGACACTAATAGAGGCAGCTAGGACTATGCTAGCAAATTCATTATTACCTACTACATTTTGGGCCGAAGCATGTAGTACTGCTGTTATGTTTTAGATAGGGTTTTTAGTGGACCAAGCCTCACAACAAGGAAACTTATGAAATATTAATGGTAGTCACCTAGTATATGTTTTTTATGAGACCTTTTGGGTGTCCTGTGACTATTCTTAATACCTTAGATCAACCATAGTGGCAAAATTTGATTGGGAGGCTAATGAGGGATTCTTTGTTGGGTACTCTATAAATAGCAAAGCTTTTCGCGGTATTTAACACTGAAATAGGAAGGTAGAGGAACACTGCACATACCTTTCTTGAAAACAAAACCCAAGTTGCAGGGGTTGGACAGATTGGCTTTTTTGATATTGATTTTAACTACGAACTCTTTAAAAATTATGAGCCAGTTACTGCAGGGTAATCAAAAACTCTTAAGCAATGCATGTATCAAGGATATATGTTGATGCTCATAACCTACTCAACAAGATATATAATGCTACCATTTATTTAAGATAGTCCACTGAGCTCAAAGGATGCAGTTTGCTGATGATGTGGTAAAAATGTACTAAGTTAAGAACCAGCAAAATGAAGTTGAATGAAATGGTCTAGAGAGGTATGAAGGAGCTTCAAATAAGTAGATGACAGAATGTGCAATTATTTTTGTGTTAGAGTTAATTGGATAATTTGCTTGTTCAACAGAAGAAAGGTTATGCTAACAGCACTAACAGAGATAGTACTGTTAGTCCATCTGTTAGTACTGCTGGGCAAAGTTTTACTAATGCTAATGATCTTCCTTCTGACCCTCTTATGCCTGATATGGAGGACACTGTTGATCTTCTAAATACTGGTATCTTTAGTGGTGCATATGATGATGATGATGATGTGGGTGCAGAGGTTGACCTTAACAACTTGGAAACCACCATAAATGTTAGTCCTATTCTCACAACCAGAATTCACAAGATTCATCCTTAAAGGGACTGATTCATTGGAGACATAAATTCAGCTACTCAAACAAGGAGGATGACCAAGATCTCTGAAGAACTTGCTATGGTCAGTTACATCAAAAAGCAGAGGAGAACAAATCACAAAGATTATCAAAACTGCTTATTTGCCTGTTTTCTCTCACAAATAGAACCCAAGAAGGTGACACAAGCTTTGACAGATCCAATCTGGATAGAGGCAATGCAAGATGAGTTGCTACAGTTTAGTTTGCAGAAGGTTTGGAGATTGGTTGATTTTACCCAAGGCAGAATTGCCATTGGGACCTAAATGGGTCTATAGAAAACAAGAAAGTATGATGAGAGGGTTTAGTAGTTAGAAACAAGGCAAGACTGGTTGCACAAGGTTACACCCAAGAATAAGGAATTTATTATGATGAGGTTTTTGATCCTGTTGCTAGGATAGAAGCAATCATGTTATTTTTGCCCTATGCATCATTTATGGGGTTTATTGTGTACCAGATGGATGTGAAGAGTGCCGTTTTATTTTGGTACTCTTGAAGAGAACGGTGTATGTTTGCCAACTCATGGTTTTTGAAGATCCACAGGTTCCTGACAAAGTTATAAAGTAGAAAAAGGTTTATATGGGTCTACATCATGCTCCTAGTGGTTCACAAGGCCTGATTTTGAGACCTTGTCTACCTACTTATTAGAAAATAGATTTAGAAGAGGGATCATTGATAAGACTTTGTTTATCAAGAAAGACAAAGGTGATATCCTGTTAGTACAGGTGTATGTAGATGACATCATCTTTAGGTCTACTAAGAAGTCTTTATGTACAGAGTTTGAAAGTTTGATGCACAAGAAGTTCTAGATGAGTTCTATGGTGGAGGCTTACTTTTATTCTTAGGGTTGCAGGTCATGCAGAGAGATGATGGAATCTTCATCAGCCAAGACAAGTGTGTAGCTGATATATTGAAGAAGTTTGATTTTGTCTCAATGAAGACAGCAAGCACTCCAATTGATACTAACAAGGCATTGCTCAAGGATGAAGAAGCTGAGGATGTGGATGTTCACTTATACAGATCAATGATTGGATCATTGATGTACTTAACAGCTTCTAGGCCTGATATAATGTTTGTTGTTTGTACTTGTGCAAGGTTCCAAGTTACTCCTAAAGTCTTACATCTTCATGCTTTGAATTGAGGATCTTAGATACTTGAAAGAGTCAACCTAAAATTGGGCCTTTGTTATCCTAGATTCACCATTTGATATGGAAGCTTTTTCAATATTGATTATGCTGGAGACTAGTCTTGAAGGAAATCCACAATCAAGAGTTGTCAATTTCTTGGCAAAAGGGTTGATTTCATGGCAATGTAAAAAGCAAACAGTGGTTGCCAACTCAACAACTAAAGCATAGTATGTTGTTGTTGCTAATTGTTGTGGACAGGTGTTATGGATTCAAAATCAAATGCTTGATTATGGGTTCAACTTTATGAACACCAAGATTTACATTGATAATGAAAGTACAATCTGTATTGTGAAAAATCTAGTGTTTCACTCTAAAACCAAGCACATAGAGATTAGGCACCATTTCATCAGAGATTCTTATGAGAAGAAGTTGATTCAAGTGATCAAGATTCACACAGACCACAATGTTGCAGATCTTCTCACAAAGGCTTTTGATGTTAGCAGGTTTAACTTTCTGATTGCTAGCATTGGATTACTTAATCTTTGAAGTATTGTTTGAGGGGAGGTTAATTAAGATTGGATGAAAGGGAATGTATCATTAAGCAGAAGTGGGTGAAGGGTCAGGAAATCCCACTGAACCCCAACACACATCCACAACTGTATCACTATCTAATCTTGAACCAATCACTGTTCTATCACAATCTTAACTCAAAAAGACTCAAAAACCTAGGAAAGCCAAAAGGACCACTGAGATATCTCAGTCTAGTGGACCTATTCCCCTTGTAACAGATGAGACTGTCATTAAGGAGTGGGAAGACAGAATGGAAAAGGCTGCCACTACTGCTTCTAGCTTAGAAGCAGAGCAGGACAGTGGTAACATAAATAGGATCCAATCTATGGCAACACTTAATGAGTCTTTTCCTCTGGGAACTGATTCATGTAGTGGTCTTAGGTGTCAAGATACCATATTGGGGGGGGGTGCAGAAGCTTAAACTAGGTTTGAGGCTGCATTTAAACAGTCCAATGATCCACCTCTCTCAAGAGTTAACACACTTAGAAGTGGGGAGGACAGCATGAAACTAAAGTAATTGATGGAATTTTGTACCAAACTATCTGAAAGGGATCTTGATTTGTGATATAAAAACAGATAGAGTGAATTGGTGAGAAAAAGAAATGAGAGATATAGTGAGATGAAAAATAGAAAGAGAGTTGTGCGATATAAAAACATATAGAGTGAATTGGTGAGAAAAAGAAATGAGAGATATTGAGAGATTAAAAACAGAAAGAGAGCTTGTGAGAATCAAAATTGATGTTGGAAAGAAATTGGGGTTAATACTGGTGTCTTAAAGTTAATGCTGCTCAGCTTAAACTTTATTCTGCTAAGCTTAAGTTAATGTTGTTAGGCTTAATTTATTGCTGCCCGTATTAGTTTATGCTGCTAGGCAAACACTTATTGCTGTTAGGCATAAGTTAATGCTGATAGGCATAACTTGCTACTGCTTGGTTAGTTAATACTGTTAGGCTTAACTTAATGCTGCCAGTTCAAGTTAATGCTGTCGAGGGTGATTTCATAAATACTTCAATTAAGGGTTTCAATCACTCATTCGTTCGATTTTACACTTTGTTATCCTCTCTAATCATAAACCCTAACTCAATTTCATCTTTAATCATCAAAACCCATCATAATGTCGACCCCAAAGTTTGCCGAAACTCACAATTTGGTTGCATTTTTGGAGAAACCCGAAGAAAGTAATGGGTTTGAGGAAATTATTGATTTTTTGAATACAAGTTCTGTCCAATATGAGTTAACAGTTAATCCCACTATTTATACTACCTGTATTTGAATAGTTCTGGGCATCTACCAAGGCTAAAATCGTTAATGGGGAACGACAAATACAAGCCCTAGTAGACAAGAAGAAGGTAATCATCATTGAGACTAGTATAAGGAGTGATCTTAAGCTGGATGATGCTGAAGGAATAGATTGTCTACCCACTGCTTCAATTTTTCCAAAACTGGAAAGAATGGGGTATGAACATCTTACTCAAAAGCTTACTTTCTATAAAGCTTATTTTTCATCCCAATGGAAATTCTTATCCATACCATACCGCAATGCCTTAGTGCTAAGACTATAGCCTGGAATGAATTTAGTAGCACTATGGCATTTGCTATCATATGTCTTGCCACAAACCAAACATTCAACTTTTCTAAGTATATTTTTGACAATATGGTGAAGCACTTGGAGGGTGGGGTTAAATTTCTCATGTACCCAAGGTTTGTGCAAGTCTTCCTAGACAAACAAGTTGAGGGGATGACCAGACATAAAGAAGTTTATGTTATACCTTCCCACACCAAGAAAGTGTTTGCTAATATGAAGAGACCATGAAAGTGTTTTTCTAGAAGAGTCACACCTCTATTCCCAATAATGATGATTCAATCTTCAGAAGATATGGGCAAAGATTCAGCTGCTCCTTCTGATTCCACACCCATTATTTCTCAGCCATCATCATTTAAACCTCAAAAGAAGAAGTTAAGGAGGAAACAAAGGAAATACAGTGGTCCTACAGAGCCTGACACTAATGAGGCTCATGTATCTACCCCTTCCTATGATCCACCTCAAAGTGGTGAGGATAGTATGCAACTTTCTAAATTGATGAATTTATGTACCAGCCTACAAGAGAAAGTCCTTGATTTGGAGAAAGCCAAGACTACTCAAGCAAAGGAGATTGCTAGCTTAAAAAAGAGAGTCAAGCAATTAGAAAGGAGAAGGAAGTTAAGAACTCTAGGGTTTAAGAGATTAAGGAAGGTTGGTTCAACTAGCAGGGTAGAATCCTCTAATGTTGTTAGTTTCGGTGCTCAGGAGGATGCATCCAAATAGGAGAGGACAACTGAAGATCTGGATGCTGATGCAGAAGTGACTTTGGTGAATGAGACTCAAGAGATGAATGATGACAACTTGATGTTTGATATAGGTATGTTGGAAGAGTAGGAAATTGAGTTTGAAAAGGTGGTTGAAGAGCCTGTAGTTAGTGTTGCTACAACTACAAAGTTAATTCCCGTTAGTGCTGCTGAAGTAGTTACTACTGCCAGTGTTGAAATTCCAGATACATTGACTCTTGTTCAAACTTTGATTGAGATCAAAACTACAAAACCTAAGCTTGTTACAACTGCAGTTACAATAGTTACATCTGTTAGACCAAGGGCTAAGGGAATTATATTTCATGATCAGGAAGAACAAGTACCTACATCTACAAAAACATTTTCTTCTTCACAATCACAACTTCCACATGTAAAAGACAGAAGCAAAGGAAAAATGGTGGAGCCTAAAAATCCATTAAAGAAGAAAGATCAAATTGCTCTTGATGAAGAAATGGCTAGAAATCTTAAAGTTCAGATGGAAGCTGAACTTATAGTAGAAGAGAGGCTTGCAAGGCAAAAGGAAGAAGAAACCAATATAGTTTTGATTGAATCATAGGATAACACACAAGCTATGATAGAGGCAGACTTTGAATTAGCTCAGAGGCTACAAGCAAAAGAATAGGAAGAGATAACCATTGAGGAAAGATCAAGATTGTTTGTAGAGCTCATAAACAGAAGAAAAAATCATTTTGTAAAGCTTAGAGCTAAAGAGATAAAAAGAAAGCCACCTACCAAAGCTCAAAAGAGAAATCAAATGTCCACCTATTTGAAAAATATAGCTGGATTCAAACATAGTCAGTTAAAGAGCAAAAGCTATATGAAATCCAGAAGTTTTGTTTGATAAGAATGAAAAGAGTAAATACTTTTGTAGAACATGAATTCAAAAGTAGTGAAAGGTATAGAGACAAGAACAGAGGGAAAGTTTCATCAACAGACACAACAGGGAGCGCGGATAACTTGACACACATGTCTGATAAGCACTCTCTCACTAAAGACCAGAAGATAGATGAGGCATGGTAGAGAGCTTGGAAAAAGATGATGATCTAGAGGAGGAAGAAATGAAAAAGCATATGGAGATAGTTCAAGATGAAGAGGAAATAGCAATTGATGCTATACCTCTAGCCATAAAACCTCTAATGATTGTTGAATATAAGATTGTTAAAGAAGGATAGAAGGGATTCTATCACTTGATAAAAGCTGATGGAAGTTCAAAAAGATATTCATCAATGATTATGATGCCGTTAGTTTAGTAACCCTTCCCAGCCATTCGAGTTTCTCTCAAATGAAACTTGTCCGATCATTTGTCACGGAAGATACACATGTTATCTAATTGGACATCATCACTCAGAGATTGAGTTTGATTATTGAAACAGGTGGCAGTCTGCTCCATGCCTCCGATTACTAAAAAAAAAAGGCGAAATTGCAAAAGGCACAAATCGAGTCTAAGCCCAAGAAGAGAGCAATATAAATCTCATTAAACACAACATGTCCTAAATACACTTGTTCCTGATACCCCTTATAAGGTTCACAAGTGTAACAAAGATCCTCTCTACGCATTATCCATATGAGTATCTTTCAGAACGATCCGATCTCGATACTTAAGTATTCACAGTGAAGTTGGAAATCCTCTGCTTGCGGCCAACATCAAACAGAAATATTAAAAATTGATCGGGAGATAGACTACACGTACTATACTGACTGGTGTTTGTGACATCTCTAACGGCTCTTAGTAGACGATAAGAAACAATTCTACCGAAAACCTCCTCCCTGGTCTCTTGTAGGTATCTTATGCAAATTCAATTACTGAACTCAAGCTATGTGATAACTAGATATACAATTTTGACACCAGTCAAACAGAAATTACGACTAAGATCTAGAAAGATAGCTCACTATTTGATCCCACTCTTAACTGTTTGTACTGCTTTAAGCGACTTTCCGGTACTAGAACTAGCAAGCATGTGCAATCGTAATAATCGGTGTTCGAAAGATCCCTACGCTTGAGTTGGAAACCCTGTCAAGAGATTCTTCATTGAATCTACCTATCACAAGTATAGTATTTATACTATAAAAACTAGGGAAACCCGGCAGAAGGCGTTAATGCAAACCAAAGTGTCAAGGATGAAAATGACAAAGCCAAATCATCATTTTAATTGATTAACTGTCTTATTTCAGGTTTAGACACAGAGTTGCAAGCTCATTCCAGCGAACGTCGATTCAACAAAAACCACCTGCACATACCTCAATGGCTGTCAAACATTAAGCGTTCAACATACAAGATTAGTTGATTTGAATCTTCCCTGAACTATCAAGATCCTCAAAGAGTCAAATAAAGAAATCATCAATTGGGGAGATTGTTAGACATACATAATCACAGAATGGTCAAACAAGAATGTAACAAGTAAAGCCATGAGTCCAGGAGCAAAATGAACTTGGTTGAGAGCTGAATGTTGTCAACAGAGAATCGGTATTATGGGAGGGATGCTTTTAAGAGAATATATGAGAATTTAGTAAGAATATACGAGAGAAGTTAGGAGAAGAAAGGTATCAAAGGTAACAAGAAGGTTGCAACTCATCTCCGCCACCCTCTTTATCGTTCAACAATCGCCCGCTCCGGTGGCGCTAAATAAATACACAAGTCACACAATATGATCACAACGAAAGTTAAATCAAGATAGATTCAAGTCTCTCGAGATGATGCAAGATAACAATCTACCAGACAACATAAAGTTCCACAGAGATAATAGGGCTCGAAGATCACAAGATCACAAAACCATGAATGATCAGAGCCATACCAAAACAAGACAAGACATGAATCAAGGTCAAAGCATAAACGACAAACAGTCATATCTTCAATGCGATCATCGTTATACAGAAGGAGTTTGTGACAGAGAAAGAGACCTCTCAATGTGGGCGAGATTGTTAGTCCTTAATTTTATATAAGTCGGAACAAGAATGTTATCGGTCTTAATAGTCGTTAATTAGCCTTTGGTTAAGTAATAGGCTAGTCGGGTTCAACGGGCTTGGATTGTAATCAAATATTGTCCATATTTCGGGCTCAAAGCCCAAGTTTAGCCAAGCCCGGCCTAAGTAGAAAAGCCCACATGCCACTTATGGCTCAAGGGTATAAATAGAACCCTCTCCACACATGGAGAGGGTGTTGGTTACCATATTTTACACTTGTATGTGTGTGTAATCATCCACCTCTCTAGTTTCTCTCTAATAAATCTTCCAACTTTTCTTTCTATCTTTCTAACTTTTTGCTTATTGGTATAGCTTATGTTGTGAAATGGATTAAGCTTTTGGGATAACACGTAGGTTTCTTAAATACCCATGAAACCCTAACTAAAAGCTAAAGTGATAAGTGTTATCACTTCCTAGGATATCTCATGAATATTCCTATCACTAACTAACTTTACTAACAACCCGGAGTAAGCATAATACTACCAGGAATAATATTGTACTACCAGCATGAATATATTTTGTTCTGCCAATACTAACTATACCATTATCCTTACCAGTAGGAACTACACTACCAGCAGGAACTTTTTACTCTACCAGTAGGAACTACATACCTACTAGTAGTAACTCTCTATTACAAAATTCCTAACAGTACGGCAGTAGCAAGAGGAGAGAGAGAGATGTAAAATTTTTTTCTCTTGTTTCACGGTTTAATGAAGATGCAGTATTAGAAGTGGGTTTTTATACTCATTAGCCCATGCAAAACACCATCATGAGTTTATGCCTGGGAAAGAAATTTTTTTTATGGAGTGTGACATTGGGTCATAGGGTAGGCGGCAACAAGAGGTTGTGGGCTTTGTTTTATATATATATATTTTTTTTTTTTGTTAAATTTTTGTTGTGTATATTTTGTTGTATTATTAGTTTTGGTATAAGTAAAATTTTAAAAGAAATTATTTTTATGGTTATGAAAAATTGTAACAAGGATGCGGCTAAACACAGGAACCAACGAGGATTATAAAAATAAAGTTTTCGAGCCAACGAGACAAAATATAGAATTTTTAACTTTTTAGAATATTTAAACAGATATCAATCATAAGCACGGCTCGCGAATTATATAAAACGACGATTTTTACTAAATCGACATAAAGGCAAAACTCGATATTTTTTTAAAAATAAAAATTGAAATTAAGTCGAGATTTAATAGTGACCTTGAAAACGCATATGAACCAACGTTTTTAAATAAAATGTAAGATAATTTATTAAATAAATTACGATAAATAAATAAAAATCTAATTAGTTACGTGTCGGTACGCGTTGTTCTCGTTTTCAAGTCAGATAATTTGACAAATCAAAAATTTATGATGAAAATTATGTAATAATAATTATGATTTATTATTAAAATAAGTTCTGAAAAATTATCAGTTATGCGATAATTGTTTTCACTTGAAAATAAAAGTCAAAAGTCGAGTCAACCCGAAAAGTCAAAGGGAAAAATAGTCATTTTGGGGTTTCGAAAATTGACGGTTGTCACATAAAATTACTGGAAAAGGTAAAATTAGGACTGAGAAATTAGACTTTGAAGATGTATACTTTGTAAAGAAACTTAAGTTTAATCTTTTCTCTGTCTCACAAATGTGTGACAAGAAAAACAGTGTTCTTTTCACTGAGACTGAATGTCTTGTTCTATCTCCTGACTTTAAGCTACTTGATGAAAGTCAAGTCTTGCTTAAAGTTCCCAAACAGAACAACATGTACAGTTTTGATCTAAAGAATGTTGTTCCTTCAGGAGGTTTGACTTGTTTATTATCAAAGGCTACAATTGAGGAGTCTAATTTATGGCATAAGAGGCTTGGTCAAATAAAATTTAAAACTATGAACAAACTTGTAAAGGGAAACCTTGTAAGAGGATTGCCTTCAAAGCTTTTTGAAAATGACTATACTTGTGTTGCTTGTCAGAAGGTAAAGCAACACAAAGCCTCTTGTAAGACCAAGCTTGTAAGCTCTATCAGCCAACTCTTATAAATTTTACAAATGGACTTATTTGGGCCAACATCTATAAGGAGTATCAATCACAAGACATATTGCCTTGTTGTCAATGATGACTATAGTAGGTTTTGGCCACTAAGGATGAGACTAGTGGGATCCTTAAAACATTTATTACTGGAATAGAAAACCAAATAAATCATAAGGTTAAAATCATCAGATATGACAACGGAACTGAGTTTAAAAATAATGACATGAATCAGTTCTGTGGGATGAAAGGGATTAAGAGGGAGTTTAGTGTTGCCAGAACTCCACAACAAAATAGAGTTGTTGAAAGAAAGAATAAGACACTAATAGAGGCAGCTAGAACTATACTAGCAGATTCATTATTACCTACTACATTTTGGGCAGAAGCAATTAGTACTGCTTGTTATGTTCAGAATAGGGTTTTAGTGACCAAGCCTCAAAACAAGACACCTTATGAACTATTACATGGTAGACCACCTAGTATAAGTTTTATGAGACCTTTTGGGTGTCCTGTGACTATTCTTAATACCTTAGATCCCCTAGGCAAATTTGATGGGAAGGCTAACGAGGGGTTCTTTGTTGGATACCTTATAAATAGCAAAGCTTTTAGGGTATTTAACACTAAAACTAGGAAGGTATAGGAAAACCTGCACATAACCTTTCTTGAAAACAAACCCAATATTACAGGGAGTGGACCAGATTGGCTCTTTGATATTGATTTACTAACAAACTCTATGAATTATGAGCCAGTTATTGCAGGGAATCAAACTAATAAGAATGCAGGTATCAAGGATAATGTTGATGCAGTACCTTCTCAACAATATATTCTACTACCATTACTTTATGATAGTCCACAGAGCTCAAAGGATGTAGTTACTGATAATGCTGGTAAAAAGACTTATAAAGAACCAGCAAATGAAGGTGAAAGAAATGCATAAGAGAATGATGGAGGAGCTTCAAATAAAGAAGATAACCAGAATGTGCAAGATTTCAGAGTTACATTGGATAATTTGCTTGTTCCACAGAAGAAAGGTTATGCTAACAGCACTAACAAAGATAGTACTGTTAGTCCATCTGGTAGTACTGCTGGGCAAAGTTTTACTAATGCTGATGATCTTCCTACTGATCCTATTATGCCTGATTTGGAGGATACTGCTGATCTTCTAAATACTGGTATCTTTAGTGGTGCATATGATGATGAAGATGTGGGTTTAGAGGCTGGCCTTAACAACTTGGAAACCATCATGAATGTCAGTCCTATTCCCACAACTAAAATTCACAAGGATCATCCTAAAGACCAAATCATTGGAGACATAAATTTAGCTACTCAAACAAGGAGGATGACCATGATTTCTAAAGAACATGCTATGGTCAGTTACATCAAAAGGCAGAGGAGAACAAATCATAAAGATTATCAAAACTGCTAATTTGCTTATTTTCTCTTACAAATAAAACCCAAGAAGGTGATACAAGCTTTGATAGATCCAAGCTGGATAAAGGCAATGCAAGATGAGTTGCTACATTTTAGATTACAGAAGGTTTGGAGATTGGTTGATTTACCCAAAGGCAAGCATGCCATTGGAACAAAATGTGTCTATAGAAACAAGAAACATAAGAGAGGGATAGTAATTAGAAACAAGGCAAGACTGGTTGCACAAGGTTACACCTAAGAAGAAGGCATTGATTATGATGAGGTTTTTGCTCCTATTGCAAGGATAGAAGCAATCAGGTTATTTTTGGCCTATGCATCATTTATGGGGTTTATTGTGTACCAGATGGATGTAAAGAGTGCCTTTTTATATGGTACTATTGAAAAGGAGGTGTATGTGTGTCAATCCTCTAGTTTTGAGATCCACAGTTCCCTATTAAAGTTTATAAGGTAGAAATGCTTTTTATTGGTTACATTAAGCTCCTGGGAGTCCTGGTGTTGGATGGACCTTGTTATCCTTGATTAGAAAATGGATTTAGAAGAGGCACTATAGATAAGACTCTATTCATCAAGAAGGACAAAGGTAATAACCTGTTAGTGCAGGTGTATGTTGATGACGTCATCTTTGGATCTATAAAGAATTCTTTATGTGTTGAGTTTGAGCAGATGATGCATAAGAAGTTCCAGATGAGTTATATGGGGGAGCTCACTTTCTCTTGGGGTTGCAAGTCATGCAGAAAGATGATGGAATCTTCATCAGCCAAGACAAGTATGTGGTTGATATATGGAAGAAGTTTGATTTTGTCCTTGTAAGATACAAGCATCTAATTGAGCACTAACAAAGCATTGCTCAAAGGATGATGAAGCTGGGATATGGTTGTTACACTTTTACAAACAATGATAGGATATGATTGTATTTGACAGCTTTAGACGCTGACATAATGGTTTGCTTTTGTGCTTAGTTGTACAAGGTTCCAAGTTACTCCTAAAGTCTCACATCTTCATGCTATGAAGAGGATCTTTAGATACTTAAAAGGTCGACCTAAATTGGGCCTTTGGTATCCTAGGGATTTACCATTTGACTTGGAAGCTTTTTCCGATAGTGATCATGCTGGAGCTAGCCTTGACAGGAAATCCACAATAGGAGGTTGTCAATTTCTTGGCAAAAGGTTGATTTCATTTGGCAATGTAAAACTAGCAGACTATGTTGCA
This sequence comes from Tanacetum coccineum, assembly GCA_026074375.1. Taxonomy (NCBI): domain Eukaryota; kingdom Viridiplantae; phylum Streptophyta; class Magnoliopsida; order Asterales; family Asteraceae; genus Tanacetum; species Tanacetum coccineum. The sequence continues at coordinate 16,494 of BQNB010073761.1, forward strand.
TAACGGAAGCACTGTTATGTTAGCTGCCTGCTAATTCTTGTGGATAGGTGTTATGGATTCAAAATCAAATGCTTGATTATGGGTTCAATTTCATGAACACCAAGATCTACATTGATAATGAAAGTACAATCTGTATTGTGAAAAATCCATTGTTTCACTCTAAAATTGAGCACATAGAGATAAGGCACCATTTCATCAAAGATTCTTATGAGAAGAAGTTGATTCAAATGATCAAGATTCACACATACCACAATGTTGCAGATCTTCTCACAAAGGCTTTTGATGTTAGCAGGTTTAACTTTCTAATTTCTAGCATTGGATTACTTAATCTCTGAAGTATTGTTTAAGGGGAGGTTAATTAAGATTAGATGAAAGGGAATGTATTATTAAGAAGAAGTGGGTGACCCTAACACACATCCACAACTGTATCACTATCTAATCTTGAACCAATCACTATTCTATCACAATCTTAACAAAAAAAAGACTTAAAAACCTAAGAAAGCCAAAAGGACCACTGAGATATCTCAGTCTAGTGGGATCTATTATCCTTGATACAGATGAGATGTCTATAAGGAACATGGGAGAGAAGAATGACAGGCTGACTCTACTGCTTCTTGATTAGAGTAAGTAAGATATTGGTAACATAAATAGGACCTAATCCATGGCAACACTTAATGAGTCTTTTCCTTAGAGAACTGATTTAGGTAGTGGTCCCAAGTGTCAAGTTACCATATTGGGGATGTAGATGCTAAAACTATGTTTGAGGATGCATCTAAACAGTCCAATGATCCACCTCACTTAAGAGTTAACACACTTGGAAGTGGGGAGGACAACATGAAACTAAAGGAATTAATGGAACTTTGTACAAAATTATCTAAAAGGATTCTTGATAATAAAAACAGATAGAGTGAATTGGTGAGAAAAAGAAATGAGAGATATAGTGAGATTAAAAATAGAAAGAGAGCGCGCGAGAATCAAAATTGATGATGGATATGCTTTTTGGAAGGAAATTAGGGTTAATATATGGTGTATTAAAGTTAATGATGCTCAGCTTAAATCTTTATACTGCTAAACTTAAGTTAATAGTTGTTAGGCTTTTATTTAACTACTACCGTATTATTTTATTGTTGCTAGCATACACTTACTTCTGTTAGGCAATAAGTTAATGCTGCCAGGCAAAACTTCCTTCTGACTGGTTTGTTTAATACGGTTAGGCTAACTTAATGCTGCCTGTTCAAAGTTAATTGTTTTTAAAGGGTAAGTTCATATATACTTCGTTTAGGGTTTCAGTCACTCATTTGTTCGATTTTTACACCTTGTTATTTCTCTCTCCAATTATAAACCCTTACTCTATTTCATCTTTAATCATCAAAACCCATCACAATGTTGACCTCAAAGTTTACTGAAACTCACAATTTGGTTGCGTTTTTGGAGAAACCCAAAGAAAGTGATGGGTTTGAAAAGATTATTAGTTTTCTGAATGTAAGTTCTGTCCAATATGTGTTAATGGTCAATCCAACCATTTATACTACCTGTATTGAATAGTTCTGGACATCTGCTAAGGTCAAAACAGTTAATAGGGAACGACAGATACAAGCCCTAGACGACAAGCAAAAGGTAATCATCTCTGAGACAAGTATAAGGAGTGATCTTAAGTTGAATGATGCTGAAGGAATAGATTGTCTACCCACTGCTACAATTTTTACAGAATTGGAAAGAATGGGGTATGAAAATCTTACTCAAAAGCTTACTTTCTATAAAGCTTATTTTTCATCCCAATGGAAATTTCTTATCCATACCATACTGCAATGCCTTAGTGCTAAGACTACATCCTGGAATGAATTTAGTAGCACTATGGCATCTGCTATCATATGTCTTGCCACAAACCAAAAATTCAACCTTTCCAAGTACATTTTTGACAATATGGTGAAGAACTTGGATGGTGGGGTAAAATTTCTCATGTACCCAAGATTTGTGCAAGTCTTCCTAGACAAACAAGTAGAGGGAATGTCCAAGCACAAAGGGGTTTATGTTACACCTTCCCACACCAAGAAGGTGTTTGCTAACATGAAGAGACCATGCAAGGGTTTTTCTGGAAGGGTTACACCACTATTCTCCACAATGATGGTTCAAGCTACAGAAGACATGGGTGCAGATTCAGCTACTCCTACTGATTCCCATTCCACATCCATTATCTCTCAACCATTATCCTCAAAACCTCAAAAGAAAAAATCAAGAAGGAAACAAAGGAAGGATAGTGTTCCTAAGTGCCTACTACTGAAGAGACTACTCATGAGGAACATATCTCTACCCCTTCATGTGATCCACCTCAAAGTGGTAAGGATAGAATGCAACTTGCTGAATTGATGAATTTGTGTACCAACCTACAAGAGAAGGTCCTTGATTTGGAGAAAGCTAAGACTGCTCAAGCAAAGTAGATTACTAGCTTAAAGAAGAGAGTCAAGCAGTTGGAAAGAGAAGTAAGTTCAAGTACTTCGGGCTAAGAGATTATGAAAAGCGTGGTTCCTCTAGCAGGGTAGAATCCTCTGTTGATGTCAGTTTAGGTGTTCAGGAGGATGCATCCAAACAGGGGAGGAAAATTAAAGATCTTGATGTTGATGCAGAAGTAACTTTGGTGAATGAGACTCAAGAGATGAATGATGACAACCTGATGTTTGATATTAGTGTTTTGTTGAAGTAGCAGAAATTATTGAAAAGGTGGTTGAAGGAGACTTTGTCAGGTAGTTTTAGTTTTGCTACAACTACAAAGTCAATTCCAATTAGTATTGCTGAAGTAGTTACTACTGCCAGTGCCAGTGTTGAAATTCCAGATGAATTGACTCTTGCTCAAACTTTGATTGAGATCAAAACTGCAAAACCCAAGCCTGTTACAATTGCTGCTACAATAGTTACATCTGTTAGACCAAGGGCTAAGGGAATTATATTTCATGATCAGGAAGAACAAGTACCTGCATCTACAAAAACATTTTATTCTTCACAATCACAACTTCCACAAGTAAAAGACAAAGGCAAAGGAAAAATGGTGGAGTCTATAGTGCCATTAAAGAAGAAAGATCAAGTTCCTCTTGATGAAGAAATGACTAGAAATCTTGAAGCTCAGTTGCAAGCTGAACTTATTGAAGAAGAGAGGCTTGCAAGGCAAAAGAAAGAAGAAGCCAACATTAACTTGATTGAATCATGGGATAACCCACAAGCTTTATGATAGAGGCAGAATTTGAATTTGCTCCAGAGTGCTACAAGAGAAGAACGGGTAGATATAACATTCAAAGAAGATCAAGATTGTTTATAGAGCTCATGAACAGAAGAAAGAAACACTTTTCAAAACTTAGAGCTGAAGAGATAAGAAGAAAGCCACCTACCAAAGCACAAAAGAAAAATCAAATGTCCACCTATTTGAAGAATATGGCTGGATACAAACATAGTAAGTTGAAGAGCAAAATCTATGATGAAATCCAGAAGTTGTTTGATAAGGAAATGAAAAGAGTAAATACTTTTGTGGAAATGAATTCAGAAGTAGTGAAAGGCAGTGAGACAAGAACAGAGGAAAGCTCTAAAAGATCAGGGGATGAACTTGAATCTGATATGTCAAAGAAGCAGAAGGTAGATGAGCATGTAGAAGTTGAAAAAGATGATGATCAAGAGGAGGCAGAGATGAAAATGCATATTGAGATAGTTAAAGATGATGAGGTATCAATTGATGCTATACCTCTTGCCACTAAGCCTCCAGTAGTGGAAGAAAACTATGTTGAAGCCCTACAGGTCAAATATCCAATCATAGACTGGGAGGTTTACTCTGAAGACACAAGAAAGTATTGGAAAATTATCAGAGTTGAAAACTATACGAGAGCTTATCAGACTTTGGATGATATGTTACAGAAATTTGATAGAGATGACCTGGATAAGCTATGGAGTTTGGTTAAAGAAAGATTAGGTTCAATAGATCCTACTGATGACAAAGAAAGAACATTATGGGTTGAATTGAAGAGGTTGTTTAAACCTGATATTGATGACATTCTGTGGAAGCTTCAGAGATATATGAATGATCCATTGACATGGAAGTTATATGATACATGTGGTGTTCACCATGTATCTACAGACAGAGGACATGATATCTTCATGTTGGTTGAGAAAGATTATCTGCTGACAAGAGGGATTTTGACTTTGATGTTGTGTAACAAGCTGCAAGTGGATCAATATTCAGAGATGGCAAATAAATTTTTAAAGAAAATCTTCATACTAGTAAACGGACCAAGACAGTAAAGTGTTTGGAAGCATCCTCTCTACACAAAAGGTTTAATTCAGAAACTTGATGAGTTTAAGGTAAATCACAAGTTTAGGGGAGGATTGTTGGGAATTAAGGGCTTCTACAAGTTTTTACTGATGGTTCAACTTAGTACTGCCAAGAGAAGACTTAGTACTGCCAAGCTAAGTTAGTACTGTTAGTGTTATAGTTAGTACCGTCGGTACAAAATGTTAGTACTGTCAGTCTATTAGTACTGTTAGTTATAATAGTTAGTATTGCTTATGTGATATGCATGAGATATATTGGGAATAGATATGCATGATCATGTAACGCGTTTTGTAAGCCCATTAGGATTTTCTTGGTGTATAAAAGGAACCCTACGGCATAGATCTAGATATGAAGTTTTCATATTAGTATTCATAGTTTGCATAGAAATCATAGTTAGTATTCATAGCTATTTTGTAACTCAAAATAGTATTCAATATATTGAAAGTTTAGTAAAGATATTGTTTTTGCTATTTCATTGTTCTTCTTAGTATTACAAGTTAGATTCCGCATAGTTTGTAGTATTTACAATCTTAGTTTCTACTATAGTTGTTTTGGATCTATCCAACATAACTAAGCTTTAACAAGCTAAGTAAGATCTGTTCAAAAGGGATCAACACCTTTTTTATACGGATTGCAAGTTTGCAGCTCGATTTAGGGGTCTGCTGAGTATGATCTTATTCTTTTAATTTTTCTCACTTTGGAAATGTTTACAAAAGAACCGTGTTTGACTCAATGAATATAATACTCGCATACGTAAAACATTCTGTAGCGGAGCGAGGGCTTATGCACTCGTTATCTCTAAATAGAAAGTCGTACCATTTTTAAGATTACGAGCTCATATGCCTAAGCTCCTACAACCATATAACATACACTAGTTAGCATCGGGTATAATGACTTAAGCCCAAATTAAAAAAAGATGTCATGACACTTTTGTAAATTCTCATTTTACTACTTTTATCATTCAAACACCAAAAACACTTTCCTCAAGTCAATATACCAATTTTAAGACCTAACATTTTGTATTCTTTTTTATTTTTTTTCGACTCACCTAATTTTTCATTCATTAAAATAAAAAATAAAAATTACAAAAAGGAAATAAAAAACGCACAAAAAATGCATCATTTGGATTACTCATTTTTAGGGGTGAGCATGGTACGGTTTGGTGCGGGTTTTGACTAAAACCGAACCGTAACCGCACTTGTGGTTTTTATAAAAATAGAAACCGAACCGCACCACATTTTACAGTTTCGGTTTTGCGGGTTTTGCGGGTTTTAACCGCACCGCACCATCACTTATGACTTATATAATTAATGTGCGTTTTGCGGATTTTGGTTTACAATGTTGGTTTTTCAGTTATAACAATGCATATATTTAATGTAAACACACACACATCACTTATGACTTATATGAACATTAATGATAATATGGGATAGAAACCTTATAACATACATTAAATAATCAATGTGTTGTTTTTTGGTTTTAAATAATCAATGTGCGGTGCGGTGCGGTGCGGTTTTTGTGGTTCGGTTTTATGTGTAAAACCGCAACCGCACCGTATTTTGCGGTTTTTCTTTTTTCTTAAAACCGGTCCACTGGTTTTTGCAGTGGTGCGGTTTTTGTGATTCGGTTTTTTTACGGTTTTTGCGGTTTACGGTGCTATTTCTTCTCACCCCTACTTATTTTTGTGATATAGTAAAGAAATAAAAATATGATAAAAGTGAAAGATTGGTTGTGCGTAAAAGTGTTTGTGTAAAGAGTGTTTTTATAATGTAAAAATGTATAACTTTATAAACTAATAAAATAAAATTTTTGAAATAGAACCGTTACGAGGGTTCCAGCGGTAAAACAAATGCAATGTTCTCTTCTTTTAGCTCAAGTCATTGGCTTCATGACTTCGGTGGCGCGGGCAGGGGAGGGGGGGTCAGTATGGTGGTGACACTATGACATTGTGTCACGTCTAAAAGGCGCCGAGCAAAATTAACCGCACTCGTTGTTCTTATATGCTTAAGCTCCCAAACCCATACGAGTCGCCATTTTATGCAAATGAGGTAAAATATAAAAAGTAATCCAAGTGGTCCATTTCATCCATTCCACCATTCAACTATTAAAAATTAAGAGGGTCTCGCACACATTCTCTCTCACCCTCACTCCTCGCTTTCTTTAACACTTTTTCCATAACACCCCTCCTAGTTTTTATTTTTTTTAAAACAACATATCTTGCAAACGAGAAATCGTCAAGCTACGTAAAATACACCGTCGCGACGAGAATATTTTATCTTTCAGTAGAAGGGTACTTTAATATACTTGTGATGATTTTTTAGTGTTAAAGTTTCCGCCCAAAAAAATCACACGTGATTTGTTATCTAAAAATGGATTAATTCCATATATATCTAATCTAAAACTCCAAATGAAATATTTACCCAACCAAATTTCATAATGTCTTATATATCGGATATAAACACCATATTTATAATATTTACCCATTTCATTATGCAACCCACATAAAGTAAGCTTACGTCATTAAATTCCTATAATGCCCTTAATAGTATAAGTCATTATCATCTCTACATTCAACGTAACCACAAACCATAGCAATGATTATGGAACAAACTTTCGGAACCACAAGAACGAGAATAACCAACCATAACTTCAAATTCTAAACATGTAAGGGGAAGGAAGTTCACTTTACGTACCAAGAAAAACACCAAGTATATGAAGGTTATAAAACTCATCTAACAAACACGGAGCATATAAATAAATTTGTATGTTGTTATTAGGTTCATGAATAGGATGGACCTTCTGGATGAAACTATGATCATCTAACAAGGAATATTCGTTAATGCGCAACACCTTTTTGTTAGTCTTTTATCTATAACTAGACACTTAATTATAAGGGTATAATAGTCAATAATATTTATATTGACAAACTATAAGAGTTTTTCTTTTCTTTTTTATGAATAAAGTAATGAAATAGGTGAATATGACAAATATGGTATTTATAATGTGTATATATGAGATTATCATATTTAGATGAGTAAATATGTCATTTAGAGGTTTAAATTGGGTATACATAAACTTAACCTTTTAAAAATCATGTGTGATTTTACAATTCACAAGTGATTTTTGTTAGGCGATTAGATTATGGCCCAAACCCGATTGTGGGCTTGGGTCCATTAGGTTAGTGTTAGTTAGCTTATTCTCCAAGTTATGTTTTATTATAAATAGAGATGATATCTCATTATGTAATGATACAAAAATACAATTTAATAAAAGATCTATTTGCTATTCTGGATCGTATTACAACTTTAGGTAAGATCCACTAATAAAATCTGCAATTCTCTGGTCATCGGCTACTTGCTGGTGATCCGAAGGAATTCTTTTTATTTTTGATTTATTTTTTTTAATTAAGATTTTGTTTATCATTTCCAATTTATAAATCCTTAAACCTAGCCGTCAAAACACAAGAAAAAATATGTTGAATTGTCTTTGATCAACTATATTTTTTATTCATCATCTATTTGTTTTCATTGTCGTTGAAAACAAAAGTTGATAATCAAATTGCGGCTTCCTCCTAAAGGAAAAGCAAGCCATGATGTAAAAAAAATCGTCACGCAAAAGAGAATGCCACAAGTAATAAACAACTATGCCGCCAAATACAATTATACTTCCGCTCAAACAAACAAAAACAGAAGATGAGGAAAAGAAGAAACAGCTTTCAACATTTATTCCAGTCTGTCCGTCCAGAAGATTGTCGTTCAAACTGCGCGGGAGTGTTAGACGATTAGATTATGGCCCAAACCCGATTATGGGCTTGGGTTCATTAGGTTTAGGGTTAGTTAGCTTATTCTACAAGTTATGTTTTATTATAAACAGAGATTATATCTCATTATGTTATAACACAAAAACACAATTCAATAAATGATCTATTTGCTATTTTACAATTTTTAAAATAAATCACTTGTGATTTGTTATTTTAAAAATCACGTGTGATTTCACAATTCACATGTGATTTTTTCAAAGTAATAAATTACATATGATTTTTCATGATGGAAATTTTGAAACTAACTTTCGTCGAAAGTATATGGAAATGTCCGTCTATAGAATGATAATTTAATTCTCTTCGCGATGGTATAATTAGTTTCGTGTAGCGATTAACGATTTCAAAGATATTTTAATTTTTAAAAAATGATGAAAGTAAGTTTTTTTTTTAATTTGATGAGAAAAAATAGATGCTAAGTTCTACCCATTTGATATTCAGAAAAAAAAAAGGATATATAAAGAGATTTTCCAATATCATAACATTATAAGTATGGGTAAACGTCATTTATGAATAAATTATTATTTTCAATGTCTCATTATGAATCATGTACTAAATTAAATACCATTATGAACCACGAAAACTGGTAATAGCAGGGTTTTTTTGTTACCGGTTTGACCGGTCAAATTTGACTTTCTTAAATTTACATCATTTCCATTTTTATATTTCCACCTCATATCAACTTTTTCCCTCCAATAAACTGGTCTCCCACAATTCTTATCCCTAATTTTGGAAAGAGAGTGATCATATAGACATTGACGTCATCAAAAATCCCTTTCTATTCTCAAGTTCAGAAGTGGCTGATGGGCATGGTCAAATGCTGGTGATATCAGTTGGGATGAACACCGCCTGGGGTAAGGTGATGAGTTCCATAACGGGCGACTTAGATGAGCAAACACCGCTACATTCTCGCCTTAATAAACTCACATCTTCAATTGGAAAGGTCGGTCTTGCGGTTGCTTTAGTTCTTGTGGTTATATTGATTCATTATTTCACCGCTACAAATGATATACTCAACTCTGTTACACATATTTTTGCTGCGGCAGTAACGATTGTCGTGGTGGCAATCCCGGAAGGTCTACCACTAGTTGTCACGCTCACGCTTGCTTATTCCATGAAAAGAATTAATTGTTTTGAAGTGAGGTTTTTATTTTAGTTATTCAAGTTTTACAATTATATTTTGCCGACTTTACCTAAAACAACACTTTAACAGGCAGTGTACCCAATCGGATGTAGTTTCGTTGTTAAGTATGGTGTCGATCACTAAGAGCGAGAACGTTAATCTATAGTTCTATCAATATTTTGGTTAACTAAGCTAAGTTAATTTAAACTATGTTAGTTCTAATCTATGTTAAACCTATGCTAAACCTATGTTAGTCCTAATTTCAATGGATAAGGGGGTTTCTTAGTCTGAGAGACTGGCACAGGTTTTGTTATAACTTAGATCAATTTAAAACACAATAACACACGCAACCAGATAGACAAAAGATAGAAGAGCGGTCTAGCCAAATATAAGAAAACTATATTAACCATGATTAATCCAATTAAAACATTGGTTTGTTTATTTAGTGCAATGAGTGCTTATCTCGAGGCGGCATAACATTCCAAGATTTAGGCGAGACTTCTTCCTAAAACCTAGACACATAGAATTCTGTCATAATTAAACGCATCTGCATAAAGCATCCTATTTGCTGATTATAATCTATCTTAGGAGATTAATAATGGTGATCTTATTAAACCTGATGTGTGTTTTCCAAGCTTTAAATTTATAATACTAGAAATACTGATTTTACTAAAAACACAACACTCAAGAAGTATACCCGTTCGTGTATAGTATAGCTTTAGGTAAGTCCAAGTCGTTCCATAGGAATTGAAGTTTCCACAATTTTTAATTAAGGTGCTAAGGTTAATAAGATTGTCACAGATCAAATTAACCAAGACGGGCATATATCGAATAATGCAAAGAAAGCAATTAAAAGATGATTCAATCAAATGATTAAGGTATGTTTGTTTAGGCAATGATCACTTAGATAATGAATTGTTTGGAATAGTGTTTATAAGTTTAGAAAATATAGTTATCACAAGTTATAAATCCTTTCGGCCTTTAAATATAACTAGTGATTATATCGATTAATAACAAAAAATCATTTCGGCCTTTATAAGTTATTATAACCAATAACAAAAAATCATTTCGGCCTTAGAAAATCATGTTTAACCATTTCAATAAACACATATCCAAACGCTCCATATCAAAGATTATAATATGCCCAAACAAACATAAGATTACTACTCCATAATCAAACAAGTAACAAAACACATAACATTCATCATGAATTCAATAAAGATCATATTAAAAGAGTTGTAGAAATTATACCAACATTTACAATATCAACGATTCGACAATTAGTTCTCCCAATCGAAAACTATAATAAAACCCAAGCTATTGAATCCAATCGACCCGAACCCTTAAGGTGCTGTCACCACCCTTGAAATTCGTGATTAGATGGTGTGGGGTGATAAGAGAATTATTGTGGAGGTGTGTGTAAAATGAGAGAAATCCTTCTCTATTTATAGGCTGATTTCGGGTAGAAGTGCGGCGCACTTGAGAAAAAGTGCGGCACACTTAGGGAGTTAATGAACTTAGAATTTATTAGGACTTTAACCGTTTCCTTGGGAAGTTTGAACGAAAGTGCGGAACATAAGAAATATAGTGCGGCGGTTTTGGGAACTCGATCAGAAGTGCGGCGCACTAGAGAAAAGTGCGTCGTACTTTGGCCTTTTCTTGGATCTTCTTCTTGAGATTTGTATGTGATGATATAATAAGAGATGATTTCGTCCCAAGCATCATAGGGGGTATTTATAGGGTAAAGGTAACTTAGGGACCAAGTTGGGAATGAATGTGGATGGATTATGGACCAGATTCGCGAATTAATTGTTTCTTCATAAAATGTGTTGTACTCAATAGTAAATCCAAAAATCTTGGTAATACTTCAGCTCTTGAACATTTTTCCATAATTTAGATAATTAAATTCTCTTTTTGTGGCCGCTTGAATCAACTTAATCCGAGTTCGTATGCTCCAGTTATGGCCAAAACAGTGGACAGGTGTCGGGGGATCTTTATCTTGAGTTTACTTATTCGTTTAAGCTTCTTATCTTCGTGTAATCTTTCGTATTCTTCCACGACACATACCTAGAACATATAATAGCAAATATACTTGATTAGGTACCGAAAGTTCAAGAGAAATGATCAAATAAATGCAAATAACGCCGCCGAAAACATGTATAATTTAGGCATTATCAAAACCCTAGCTCATGGAGACTTTACCCACTTACTGCTTAATGGCAATTTATATTCTAGTAGTCCAGTGTCCAAGCCTTTACCAAAGGAATCACTATGTTATTTATTTATCCTAGGTCACCTGCTAATCCAACTTGTTCACGTAAACCAATGGTAAAGATAGCGCATTAATTATGATCCTATTGTTCTAGATATATAAATCACTATATGGAAAGCTATCACAGCATATAGCTAACTTGGTCGGTATCACTAGATCCAGTTGAATGATAGGTCACATACAAAAGCACGTAAACAAGTATGAATTGATAAACATAAACAAGCAATCAACGATAAATTAAGCATTTGATATAAACAAACCAAACATTTAAATCTTCATAATCATGGCTAATACCCAAGGGTATTAGCCCTTAATCATCGTAATCAATACAAGAGTAATAATTCAACCAAGGTAAACTAACTGAGTTAAACGAATGACACCAAAAATCAAACGATTACTAGAGTATAAGAGATTACAAGGTGTTTCCTATGGAATTAATAGCTTTGCTTGATCTCTTCTGCTCTTCTTGTCTTCTAAAAATCGACTTTTGTGGTTAGGGTATCGAAAATATGATCAAGCACACCTAAAACTCGTTTTTAGATATTCTATTTAGAGTGTCTGGAATTTGGTCGATAAGCCGTATCGGTTGAGGTGAATACGGAGTATCGGAGGTTTCTTAAAGTAGGGACCACATTTAATATCTTCCAGAATATTTTATTGTTATATCTTGGATATTACGTATAGAAGTCTTCTAGATATAGCTTGTTGAGCTTGAATTCTTCGTGGTATTTTGTGAAGTGCGGGCACAGATATGTCGTGTCTTCCTTGATAGATACGGCGTATTGGATGTCAGAACAGTATTCTTCATATTTCTTTGTTTAAGCTCCAGAATGCGTGCCTTTTAACTAATCTTCACAAAGTACTCCATAATTACTACAAATCTCAAATATAAACGATTAAGTAACAATTCTTGCAATAATTATACAAAATGGGTTATTTACATGGGATAAATGATGCTATAAAAGTGACGTTATTTGATGTTATCAAATATCCCCCCACTTGAATCCTACTTGTCCTCAAGTAGCTTTTAGAAATTTATGAAAATGTATCCTTAAATATTTTTCCGTTAAACATTTATTCGATCAATTACTAGTACATAACCAAACACCTCACGGAATAGGTAGATGAAAACACTCAAATTACTCGACTAATCTATGTGGTAACATGTAACTAATTCGCTCAATTGCTCGGTCGTGACGAGTATTCTATCATAGGGTTGGCAAGGATACACATCTCCACCACTAAAGCTAAGGAGTAACAAGTTTATAAAGGTAAATTGGGTTTAAAAAGGCTTAAAGGGTTTGATCACTCTTTCTAATCTCTACCGATACCAATATTCCAGAAAAGGTGACAAAATCACACATACACACCCATAACGATGGGATAGACACATATGACTGCATTCTAACCTTAACTCGAATAAGCTAAAGAATATGACTAGTATTCTTTACCAAAAGTCATAAACCAGCAAGGGCGACAAACCACATATACACATCCATAACGATGGAATAGACATACATGATTGCATTCAATTCCCTCACTCGAGTAAAACCAAGGGTTAGGATGAAAAGTGATATAGGGTAGGGATCTTCTAATCATTTCTCCAAAAGTTATAAATAGATTAAGTCTAAATAAATAAGGTATAGTGTTTCTAGCACTTTCCCAACCGTTCCCATGATAAAGACACAAATCGTGGACTACTCCATGTTTAGTAGACACGAACCAAACTCGAAAAACATCTTGATCAAAGATAAATGAAAACAACCCTTAATTGGCGTTCCCATAATGGTCAACTCCCAATCATCCATACTATATATACTTTTACAGAAATAAGTGGCGATATCTACCACTTCATACAAAACTTTACATCGTTGATTTATAACACGTATCAATGAATAATCGATCCTTCAAATAATACCATCGGTTTAAGCTTTAACGAACCGACTATCTTCATAATTTCCTCCTCTTATTTTTGTTGCGATTTTCTAATTTTTTTCTTTTTTTTTTCTTTTTTTATAAACCCTACTACGAATTTCTACATAATTTCACCATATTCACGATCATAATAACTCCGGATAATTTATCCATAATCCTCCATACTTCGGATGTAAATAATAATTTGTGAAAGTAGCAAAACATACTAAAAAACTACTACATTTTACATTCTCATTGCATTGAGCAATTTCCCGACCTAACCCTGGATGAAAAATTAACACGTGCCCAATTACATTGTGCAATTTTACCGACCATACCAGAGATATAAAATTTCTATTGCAATACAGGAAATACAATACTTTACACAAAAGCAACTAGCAACCGATTCAGGACTTAATCTAATAGGGTAGGCTAAGGTGTAACGAAACAAACATTTGGTGTAAAAAAAGAATGGAATGGCTCAACAGGTTTTTCTAGGGGAATCTTACTCTAAAATGAGAGTAAACAAAGGGTTTATACGGGGGTTAACTAACCAGTGTGGTTATTTAATAACACAACATATATAGGCTTTTTGGGTGTAATGTTAGAAATTTACCAATTTAAACAAGTTACTCCATCTAAATCCATAGTACTCACTATTGTGGTCTCGAATAGATATACCAAGCCAAGTTCTAAAGTCTACAACATCACCGACACACTCATAATTATATGGAATTTAGGTAAACATTTGGAAACTGATAAGGCTAAATTCTCACAATATCTAACAAGGGTTATGTGCGCAGGTTATGTAACTAATAATTTCACAAAAGTGTGCTTGAATTTTTTTTAAATTTAGGCATAATTTAAGCATTTTATTGTGAAAACAGGGCTAGTAAGCGTTCTAATTCTCCTTCCCCCACTTGAATTATACAACGCCCTCTTTGTATAAATAAAACATTAAAAACAGGAAATTAAAAGAATTAGATTGAAAAACTCCCTTGGGATTTGCTCAGTATGATCCTCCATGTTGCGTATATAAGCAAGAATATGTGTTGTAAATGCGTCTGAATTCCAGCATGACTACAACACACATAGGATTCCAGATTATGGATACACAACTAACATTGTCGATTTCTTTCCAGCGAGGTCCTGTGCAAAATATAAGAAAACCATGCAATCCTATCTCGGGTATTCGTTGGTTAGATTTGAATAAAAACCTAAGAACTGTACAGGAAGTCGACATGCCATATCCATACCCCAGGATACGCTGTATTGAGACCTGTATTAAAAATCCTAAGTAAGGTTCAGTCTACTAATACTTTGTATTCGTTTAATCGAATACGCCGTGTTGACTGAACTAACAATAATATTTTAAAAGTAAAAAAATTAA
>BQNB010073762.1:844-32007 GCA_026074375.1 Tanacetum coccineum
CTTGTGTAACACGACTAACATATGTAGGCTAATAAACAAAATATAGTCTCTAAGACTATTTTCGAACATTATATATTGCTAGGGGAAACAATGGGCCATAATGGGCCTTGTATAATCAAAATGTACCTACGCTTGGGCCCAACCGGCCCAACAGCCTAATGGTGGGGACCCGTAGCTTATTATTAAGCTCATTTGAGCTTATTGATAGACAAATGGCTTATTAAATACGATTATAGCAAACTTGCATAAAAGGAAACCCCAATGGGCTTCAGGCCCAATAGCCACGTACGAAACCAAAACCAGCCCAATAAGCCAACCCGACGGGCCTACAACTTATTTATAAGGTCTACGAGCTTATTTAAGAGACCTACATGCTTATTGGCTCACATGGACCTTAAGGTATATCTAAAAACCAAACAGATCCTTAAATGGACTTGTTAGCCTATTATCGTGAACCACGAAAGCCCATAAGCCACAAATAAGCTTAGATAGCTTAATAGTGAGCTTAAGCAGTTTATAAGGTCTATAATAATCCTAGGCAAGCTAATGGACCTTAATGGACCAAGCCTAAACCTTTAAAACACTAAATGGACTTGTAATGGGCCTAAAAGCCCATTACCAGGGCTTATTTGCTTATTGGATAAGCCACAAAGTAAAGTCAGCTTAATCAGACCCAAACAAGCTTAATAAGTCTAGAAAATAAGTTGTATAATGTATGAAACCCTTTTTACAAACTTTTGGGTTGAGTTATTGGGCTAACGAGCCCAATAAGCTCGAATACGCTTAAATAAGCTCACCCAGGCTTATTTTTTAGCTTATCAGTTTTTAATAAGCTTAAGGAGGGCTTATGTACTTTTGAAATTTCATTTGGACCTTTAAATAGCTTATTGGACCTTAATGGGCTCGATAAGGCTCATTAAGCCCAATAAGCATAAATAAGCTTATTCGAGCTTATTTGTAAGAAGTTTCAGCTTTTGTGACTTAATTGGAAGTAATAAAACTGATTGTCACTTGTTAGAACTTAATCAGGCTTAAAATGTGATTTTTACAAGTTAAGGGACTAAAAGTGTCAACTTTGAAACTTGAGGGTTCAAATCTGTCAGCTCACTATTTTTGTATATTGAAGGACTATTTTTGTCATTTTTGAAACTTTATGGACTATTGAAACATATAAGGACCTAAAGTGTAATTTTGTAAAGTTGAAGGGCCAAAAGTGTACAAGTGGAAACTTAAGGGTTTAAAAATGTAAAATAGTAAATATTTCATAAACCTAGGGGCTGTTTTGAAATTATGGAAAACCTAAGGGCATTTTATAAACAAAAGTGATTTTATAAACACCTAGCGTACCAGACGAATTACATTCGGATATTATACAAGTTAACCGACGACTTAATAAATAGGAATATTTATTAATTACGTTTATACGTATACTATAACGTGTGGAATCGTATACCTTCCCAAGAGCCATCATGTGAATACAAATACAATAAACATGTGCACCACCACACAAGTAATAACTGTATATATAAACTAGCAATTTATTATAGTTTATATATTAAGTCTTTAGCCTAAACTTGTAGACTAAGATTGGCAGTATTTACTTAGGTATTTGACGGTGTGATACATTTGCTATACTTGGATATATTTATCATTTCAGAGGACTATTTACTATGGTGAGTTCGTAGCCCTATGTTTTACAATTATTTAAATGATTTACATCGTTGGGGTGAGAACATGCTTTGTTTTACAAATTGGACGCAAGTGTACATTTATACTATGATTACGTGTTTGTCTAAGTAGCGATAACCCACTAATTAGATTACGAGCGCGAATGTTATAAATAGATCTATTTGGGATTGACATCCCCGTTTGGGTGAGTAGCGCTCACTGTGCTGGTTTGCCGAACAACAAACATATACCATGTCAGATTTGGGATGTTGCGGGTTAGAACATCATTCACGGGCAATGTTTCAATTTATTGCATTCATACATATCGAGCTTCAGTGTCATGAGCTTAGGAAAACGTAATTACTTTTTATGATGTTTGCATGTGTTGCTTAATCATACACATGAAAATCTTGTGGTCCTACTATTGATTTACATAAACCTATGAATTCACTAACTTTTTGTTGACGTTTTAAGCATGTTTTCAGGTCAATAAGGCATGAGGTGCGATGATACATTAGAAGTCAATAATTGAAGAGTCAACACTTAAGATTTGGGGTCTTATTACATTATGGGGACAATTATTATAAACCGGAATCTTTACTTATATTATTGAACAATTTGAAGCCACAGGCTTATGTAACAAACAAGTATTTTGTTAATCCAATGTATCTTTTTCAAACGACACGTTTAGAAATTTTAAAAAATTTTTTTAAATAAAAAACCCCCCCCCCCCCCCCCCCCCCCCCCCACAAAATTCGTTCTCAGATCTTGTGCTATTGATCCATAAATGTAACGCCCTCGGATATTCAAACATTCCGCTGCGTGCTCAGATTTGAGGGTGTTACAGATTGGTATCAGAGCCAAGGTTATAGAGAACCAGGTCAAAAGTTTTGTCTGGACTATAACCATTTTCAAACACTGTTTTCACAAATGGGATTTGCGAGGAGACTACATGAATTAATGTTGCATTAAATTTATGTGCTTACCATGAATGGCATTGTTCTAGCATTAGTAGGGTACTAAGTGCTTACATGATCGATATACGTATATATAAATGATATTACGTATATTACCATAAGACCCTTATAATTAAGGCTTATAGACATATCATACCGATCTTTCCTATAAGTAATACTTATATAAGTTATTTTTGCTTTTTGCAGTAGTCATGTCTTCTGTGACATCAGCTGTTACCTACACTTTCGTCTACACCGACTCTAAGCCTGGCAGAGCCTTCTGGGGAGCCGATGATGAGGAGGTATCTGAGGGAGGCATTCCACGGGTCATCGTATTAGGATACGACGGACTCCCGATACAGCCAGTAGCCCCACCCTCACTAGATTACATACCAGGCCCAGAGGACCCACAGACACCGCCAGTTCCTCAGGACGAGGATGAGCATGAGTTTCCGGATGAGGAGCAGCCATTACCTCCTGTTGATTCACCTACTGCTGAGTCACCCGAACATGTTACTGAGTCGGATCTTGAGGAGGATCCAGAGGAGTACGAGAATGATGAGACGGAGGATGGTCCGGTTGACTATCCTATAGACGGGGGAGATGATGGAGATGATGATGACAGCGATTCATCTAGGGATGACGCCAATGATGAGGATGAGGATAATGAGGACGAAGAAGAGGAGGAGCACATAGCTCCGGCCGACTCTACTATTGTTGCACCTGTTAATGAGCCTGTTTTCCCACTTGAGGGAACAGAGCCTGTTATACCACCACCCTCCACTGACATTACTATTGGGGCTAGGATTACCGCCCGACCTCAGACTTCCATATCCCTTCCACCAGAGGCAGAGGTTGAGAGACTTCTGACCAGGACACTACTCAATCAACCATCGACACAACTATCTCACATATCACCAACCCTCTGCAGGGAGAGCGCCTTGCTTGGTTGCATGGCCCCATGCACATTCAACACCTTTACCTACCATCATCTGGGTGTCCAACCACCCCCCCCCCCCCCCTAAATACCAGGAACTCAGTTAGCATCCACTCAGGCTCTCATTGATGCAGTTACTGCCGCATTACCATCACCACCACTACCACCATCTCTATACATACCACCACCTGTTGACCATAGGGATGACATTCTTGAGTCTGAGCAGCCTCCCCGCAAGAGGTTGTATTTGTCCATTCTAGGCTCTAGATATGAGGTCGGGGAAAGTTCCACTGCTAGACCTACTAGAGGTCAAGGGATCGATTATGGGTTTGTCAGCATGGTAGATGTTGAAGAGAGGCAACAGGGGATTAGAGGTGTCGGGTACAGGATTAGGGGTACTTGGGTAGATCCGGCAGAGGCAGTTCCAGAGATAGCACCTATGACCGTGGAAGAGGTCAATACTAGGGTTTCAGAGCTTGCTGAGCTCCATGAGCATGATACACAGGACTTGTATGCTTTACTAGAGGATGCTCAGGATAGTAGGTCTCGTATATCACAGCGAGTCGATATGGACTCGCAACAGGTCGATTTACTTATGGGGGATAGGATGACTCTCCAGGAGACAATATGGATGGTGGAGGAGGAGGCCTATGCTTCCCGAGAGGCTTGGGCTCACTCGATAGGATTGAGTCAGGCAACTCATCAGGAGCTTCAGACCTATCATGATCATGTGTATGCACACGAGACCCATCTCCAGGCACACCAGACACAACTACAGCTGCAGAGTACTCTCATTTAGACACAGCATCAGGTACATGAGACTCGCTTTCAGATGCAGCAGGCTGAGTTAGCAGCGCTTCGAGAGACTGATCGTAGGCGTCAGGACCAGATGGTAGAGACTCTCCGAGTCATCAGAGATATGAGGCGAGAGATGAGCGACATGCAGGCTGAGTTGTTAACACTGCGAGAGCAGCAGAGGAGAGCCAGACAGCCAGGACCAGAGACTAGGATTCCAGATCACCAGGATGCTTCTGGGGATGCCGACAGTCACATCTAGTGATTTATGTTATTGTATCTTGCTAGGTCATTGTACAGGCATGTTAAGTATTAGGGGTTTTCCCCGCTAGCATAGCCTTAGATCTTTTGTATTATATTATGTGTACTCAGACAACTATTTCATGTAAAATTTTCAAAGTTATGAGTGAAATGGATGTGTTACTTTGTACTATATACCTCTCTTGTGTTAATATCTCGTCTATACATTATTATATTCTGTCATATAACCCCATGTTTTGTCTTTTGTGATCTAGACAAATCATGGCACCTACGACCAGAAGAGGACCAAATACCCCTGTTAACAACACCAACCCAAACAACATGACTCCAGAGTCCATCCAAGCAATGATTGACCAAGCTCTTTTGTGAAACTCCACTAATGGAGATGGAAGCCACAGTTCGAACGGGGATAACCGAAGGAACGTGCAAACCGCGCGCCCTTGTTTTTACGCTGACTTCATGAAGTGTCAACCTTTGAACTTCAAGGGGACTGAAGGCGTGGTCAGTTTAACTTGGTGGATTGAAAAGATGGAGTCAGTTTTCAATATCAGTGGTTGTACCATTGAGAATCAAGTAAAGTTTGCCACCTGCACTCTGTTGGGTGCTGCTTTGACTTGGTGGAATGGTCAGATGAGAACCTTAGGTCCAGAGGCATATGCAATGACTTGGGAAGTACTCAAGAAAAAGATGACGGACAAGTATTGTCCGCAGGGTGAAATCAAGAAATTAGAAATCGAGCTGTGGAACCTAAAGGTCAAGAGAAACGATGTTCTAGCATACACTGAACGTTTCCAAGAGTTAACCCTGATATGTACCAAGTTTGTTGCCAACAAAACCGAGAAGGTTGACAAGTACACCAGTGGACTTTCTGACAACATTTATGGGAACGTCAAGTCTGCCAGACCCAAAACGTTGGATGAGACTATTGAGTTGGCCAATGACTTGATGGATCAGAAACTCCGCACCTACGCGGAAAGGCAATCTGACAACAAAAGGAAGGCTGGCGATTCATCTAGAAAACAACCATTTGGGGTCCCCCCCCCCCCCCCCCCCCCCCCCCCCCCCACCCCCCCCCCCCCCTGCTCACAGCAACAACCTTCAAGAGGCAAATTTAGCCAAGGCCTACAATATGGGGACATGCGAAAGGAAGCCTTATGGGGGATCTCTGCCCAAATGCACCAAGTGCCATCTTTACCATAATGGCCCGTGCACCCAGCGGTGCCACAAGTGCAACAAAATAGAGCACTTTGCTCGCGATTACAGGAATACTGGTAATACAAATGTTGCTAACACTCAGAAGGGCAATGGGGCAGCTCCCAAAGGAAATGGTTGTTTTAAGTATGGAGAACCAGGGCATTTCAAGAGAGATTGTCCTAAGCTGAAGAATAAAGATGAAGGAAATGGGAATGCACAAGGCTGGGTATATGCAGTTGGGAATGCAAAAAAGAGGGGAAATGCACCAGGAAACCTTGATGCCAATATCGTCACGGGTACGTTCCTCTTAAATAACCACTATGCATCTATCTTATTCAACACTGGTGCCTGGTATGTGCTTAAATACACATACCTTTTACCTTTAAAAACGAGCTGAAATAACCAAAAACGGACTTAAAATGCCAAAGATACGCTTGTTTTGCTAAATGTATTGTGCAGGAACGGATAACCAAGAAAAGGACGAAAAACAAAGCCAAAACAACAAAACCGGACTCGGAATGGAAAAGCTGTAAAGGACAAAGCCAAAGCAAAGCCAAAGATCAGAAAAGTCAATGTCAAAGTCAACTCAACAAATTAACAGTCAAACCGGAGCCGTAATTGAAGCAGGAATATATTGGTTGACAATCTCAATCACTAATGATGGGACCGGGAAAGCCCAATAGGTATATTGATGAAGACTTGTGAAGACCAAATGGGCCCTCAATCAATGAACAACAGCCCATTGCTGTGCAATTGACAGAGACTATGAAGACTTTGAAGGCCCGATCCTAGCCTGATACATAAGCCAATCTTCAGCATTGTTTGTACTCTCAAAACCCACCCCAACTTATAGGGCCTTAAAAAGCCCAAATAACACAAGCCTAACCCTATTGGGCCAGACACACTCAAATTGGGCCCAATACACTAAACACAAGGCCCGATAAACCTCTTTTTATAAAAAACAACAAGGACAAATGTGTCATTTTCAAAACTTGTTTTATAAGGAATATAGGCAAAAAGAGTCGAGGGATCAAAATGCAACTCACAATAACCTTACTCTTTTAAAACCAGCAGGGACCAATTCTGCCTTTTTGAAACTTCCCTTCAAACTCTTTATTTACAAAATAGAAGGACCATTTGTGTTATTTCTAAACTTGTGTTAATAACTGAATAGAAGGACCATTTGTGTTCATTTCAAAACTTGTTATACTACAAAAGGGCGTGATAGAGAGAAAGTTGAAGGTCTCTTTTTGGGCAGATGATGTTTTAAAAAACTTGCCAGCTAATAACGGATATCTTTCCCCTACATTTCCGCCAAACCTCCTATGAACCCCCCACCCATCACATGTAGCCCATTATTTCTTTTACCCAACCTTCCCTTAATCCTAGTCCCAACCTAAAACCCACCTTCCACTAAACCTTTATAACCTGCCCAAGTTGGCAATCCCCTCTCAAACCGAGAAATTTCTATGGCGGGATCAAGCTCAAAGATGCAACTACTATAATATAAGGGGCTAGGATTGGTAGCTGTGGCTCTTACCTCACAAAGAAATCACAAGAATGATTAGAGGCTTATAAAATACAGAAAAGACATGCCGAAACACACTAGTTTTTCTTTGCTTATTTTTATTTAAATTTTAATTCATCTTGTTATTTTAAGTTTCCAGCTTGCTTTGTAAGTGTAATGTTTTTTTTTCTTTTTATTTTTTTTTTTATTTTTTTCCTATTTTTAATTAGTTTAATTAAAGTTTGTAGTTAATGTTAAATTTCTTGGGATTTTCAATATTATTGTCTTTTAATTCTTTGTTATTCTCTATAACAAATTGTGGTGCTTGTTTCTTGATTACCTGACTGTCACCAACATCCAATTATTCTTAATTTATTTTAACTGAAATCAAGTAAAAAAAAAGCTTTTGTACTTATTTAAGGGAGGTGTTTGCAACCCGAAAATGGGTCAAATTTGTGTGTGTCATGGGTTACAAACACTCAGCCACCAAGGGCTGAGTGTGTGTGCTTAATTAGGCTAAAGAGATCATACCCTTTAGTAAAAAATTAGATTTTAGTGCATATTCACTTTCTTGCAAGATTTTTACAAGGAAAATAAGCTCAAAAGCTTAAGCTGCTTAGACAGCTTAAGCAGCTCATTTTTGAGCTTATTGTAGTCACAAAAGACCACTTTAAAAGCCATGTTTTCTGTCCCTTTCACTTTGACAAAATAAGTCAAAATTTTGGCTTTGCACTTTTCTTGAAAAACCCCAACTTGTAGCCCCAAATTCAGCAGCTATTTATTGTTTTTAAAAGCTAAGTTTTTGAGCATAAGCTCATTTCCCATATCTCTAAATCTGTTTGAGGTTGGTTTCAAAGATTAAGCCATTTTGAGCTTATTTGGCTTAAGCCAAAAAGCCCCTTATTTCTGTTGGCAGTTTACCCTGGTGCTGAGGTCAGATTTCAAGACTGATTTTCTAACTTTTTTTAATATTAGAGTTAGGTGTCTTTTAGCTTCTAGGTGTAGCTTATAGGTAGGGCTTTAGGATTCTATGGCTTATTTAGGTTAGTAGCAATTAGGTTAGCTTAAATTTAGTCTTAAAATGAGCACTTTTTCAGTTTTTTTTAAAAATCTGTTAGTTTAGCTTATTTAGCTTATAGCTTATTTTAGGACTTATACTGTTAGAGATTAGCTCACCCTAGATTTAGCTTAAGTTATTTTTAATCTATAGTCACTTTTCAAGCTTGATTGGTACCTCTTGATTAAGAAAAAAAAAGCCAATAAGCTCTTTAAGCTTGTTTGAGTTTCTGACTTAATCAAGCTTGTTTACTGGCTTA
This sequence comes from Tanacetum coccineum, assembly GCA_026074375.1. NCBI lineage: Eukaryota > Viridiplantae > Streptophyta > Magnoliopsida > Asterales > Asteraceae > Tanacetum > Tanacetum coccineum. Next base: position 9,479 of record BQNB010073762.1, read on the forward strand.
TTTATTCACTTTCAGCACTTGAGCTTTTTACAAAAAAGGTTCACAATAAGCCCCTCTATAAGTTTCATCTTTTGACTTTTTGAAAATAAGCTAATTGGACTTACTTTGTACATCGGGGTCCATCTCAGGGACCATTTGTGTAATTTCTATCTTTTTGGTTAACTTAGTTAGTCCCTAGTGTTAACTGTGCTGTTACCTCGTTAGTCCTTTTGTCCTTTCACTGTTAGTCCCTTAGGTTAATTTAGTTAGTTATTTAATTTAATTTAATTTAGTTTTAGGTTTAATTTTAATTAGTTTAATTACTATAATTTGCTACAGTAACTTTTAGGGCTTTTTATATTTTTAGATTCCTCAACTTTTTCTTTATTTAATTTGATTTTTTCAGATTTTTTGTAGTTATATTTTCTGTCTTTTTATATTTAATTAGTTTTAATTAGTTTTTAATCTTAGAAAATTCATAAAAAATACAAAAATTAACAAAAAATTATTTTTCTTTTTTAGAAAATTTTCTTTAATCAGTTAGTTTATATTAAAAATATAAAAACTTGTGTAGGGTAATTTTTGCTAAAATTTCAGTTCCGGGCCCGTTTACGAGCCCGGCTTTTTCGTTTCTTACCGTTTTGTTCGCTTTTTAACTCCGATTTTGAAATTTTTTACATTTTCTTTTAAGTTAGAATATTTTTAATTTATTTAAATTTTAAAATTAATTTTAGGACTTTATTTTTATAATTTTTAGTTTTAGCTTGTAATTTAATTCCCGGTAGTCTATAATTGCATGTTTAATTTAGTTTATTAGTTTTAATTATTTTAGTCAAGTATTTTTAGCCTAATTATGTTCCCCGTAGATTTCTTAGGATTTTCATTGCCATTATTTATGCTCCCGTAGTTAGGAATCTCCTATAACTATTTTATGTCCCTGTAGTAGATTAAGATTCCATTTCCATGTTGTTTCCCGTAGAATAATTTTAGTTTTCTTTAATTAATTTTAGTTTATCTAGTTAAAAATCAAAATCAATTGTTTCTCAATTCAAATCATCAATTCATTCGTATCGATTTACCATTCCAGCCTCGTTGGGGATTTACGACCCGGGAAAACTCTATACTACTTCTCGGTATCATTGACTCTGCTTTTAGACTATCCTTACTATATATTTGATATTTTATTATATTATATTTTTTAAGTATAGTCCTGAAGCGATCACAGCCTCTAACACAATGGTTCTCTTATGCAGAGTTCCACATTCAAGGCATGTCTTGCAGTATGCATGTAGCATATTTCACTGATACTTCGGTGGACCAAAGTTACTGATATTGAACACAGACTCCACTTCTTAAACTAGTGTCAATCCAATAACGCCTTTTGTTCTCGAGAAAGTTATGTGGCTACACTTTCAAAAAGTCTTGGAAAGTGCACTCTCGAGCACGGCATGAAACCACCATAATTCATGACATGGGTACCATTCCTGTAGTCCATTTCCTCCATTTTTGGTTTCTCCGTTCCTCCATTTCCATTTCTTGTTTTCCTCCGTTACTCTATTTCCACCTTCAATGTTCATAACCCCATCTCAATCAGTGGTTTCAAGGTTCATTGCGGCTTCACGAGCCTCCATCTCTTCAGCTACTCGGCGAGTAACCAATTCTTCAACTTCCTTGTGAGTCATGGATGCTCCGGATCGTGTGTTAGGCATCTCTATATAACGCTTGAAAGGATTTCTAGGTGATGTAAATGCTAACAGGGTTAAATAAATTTAAGTTAATTCACATAGAAAATACAATCGAAATACATATTCATGGCACCTAAAATGCATGATGCACATAGCATAAGTAAATTAAATTATGCCATCATATCATAGATAAATATCAATTTCATATCATCGAACATAAGTGATTACATCACAACGTTTCAAAATACAGAAAATACGAGTTCTAATACTACGGTTATCACTAAACACTACTACTCAATGCTGTAATACTAACGAACATCTCTAAGAACGGTAGCTCATGTGCTTCCTAGCATACGCCTCAAGTCTACCAACTCTCACTCGATCATAAAATCGAAGTCGTCGCATCTGCCTCAACTCTTTCTACATACGTGACACGCCGCGCTGGAGTCGGTCAACTCTCTGACTCTCAACACTCGCGGTGCCTCTAAGCCTCATGTTATCCCTCTCCAACTCAGCAATCCTCTCAGTCAAAGCAATAACTTCCGACTCAACCCTAACCATCCTATGTCCATGCTCTCTCTGAACTTCCTCAATAGTCTGTATACGATGGACTGGGATAGCCTGAGTGTGATCATGGAACCTCTGAACCAAATCTCCCAATGTCTCATACGTAGCCTTTACTTCTCCCTCCTGGGCAGGCTTAGGAATATCCTCTGGCATCACAGGATGCGTAACCCTCTCAACTCTGACCTCAAACGGGCCTCTCACACCTGTCTCTGTCTCATCTCAATCAATAGCCTCAACTACAACTCTAGCATCAATCCCTCTATCCCTAAGAGCATCTGTGTAAGCAAAACACTCATCAATCTCTGCCTGAATCTCTGGATCACTATCCTGCTCTAAATGAGGCTCATCACTAACCCTGACAATAGCATCATCCCTCAAACTAATCTCTCTAGGATCAACCTCTACATCTGCCAGATAACCAGAATCCTTAACTCTCTTAGGCGATGGTATCAAATCAGCACGGACAGGAGATAAAGCTCCGGATACAGGTGATAATGCAGGTACAGATGTCATAGGGGACCTACGTCTCTTGCGAGATGGCCCCGCAGAAGTACTCGGTAAATCTGGTGAAGAATGATCTGACAATGGGTGTCTCGAAGAAGAATCAGATGAAGCATCCGAATGAAAATCTGATGATGCCTCTGATGACGAATCTGAAGAAGAATGATCGGCAGAATGTCTCACAGCAAGACGATGAGTGGGTAACGGTCCAACCCTCTTCCTCGCAGTCATCATGTGTACCGGCCCATTAAGATGGTAGCGGTACGGTCGACCATGAGGAATAGGCTGTCCAGGTGATAGAATCATAACCCGACGACGAGGTATGATAGGTGATCTCTGGGTAGAAGCGGTAATCTCAGTGAAAGGTGTATCATGGGTAGGTGATGATGGTGTATCTGGTGTATCACTGTCTGTGGTGTCATCATCCGATGATAAAAATGGTGAGATAGCTGGTAATGGTGGTATATGGTCTGATGATGGATCCTCAGATGGATCAGACTCTGAATCAGATGCAGGTGAGTAATCAGGAGAAGCTGGTGTATAATCTGGGGATGGTGGTATAGTAGGTGCTATGATAGGTGTCTCTGTGGGTATCACTGGTGTGTCAGTCTGAGTAGCAGGTGGAGTAATCACTGGTGTGGTGTCAGGAATAGTAGTAGGGATAGTACCGAACAAGATCACTCGTCCAGCAGGTGTCCCCACGCTATCCTCATGAATCTGCAAGGAAATCGTGATACTGAAATAGCCATAACACTGCCCATGCCAAGGTTCATATAAATCATCTTTATATTAACCATGCATGATGTAAAAATATGAATGGGTGAATGGGTAACTGAATGAATGCAAAATGAATGAATAAATGAGTCATTAAGCACGTCATGTTATGATGAAATAAGAAATACTTAGAAATATTAGATATACTTAGTATTTAATACATATGGTATTATTACGTAGTACTATAGTTAAGTATTCGTACTATGTATAGTTCATTTAAGGCACAATCACGTCAGGATATATACTGGTTATAGTCCAATACCTAGTTTATAGTACCTGGTTCTCTATAACCTTGGCTATTGATACCAAACTGTCACCCCCCCAGACGGGGCCTGGACGAAACACGTGTCCGGAGGCGTGACTTTATCGAGCGTCTCAAGTACAAAGCATAAAGAACGACCTCGAATCGGTGTGTACATTTTAAACAAATAAACACGTTGTAAAGTTTTAAAATAATAATAATAAGTTTTAAATCGATTAAATTTAAAAGATTCAAGTTAAAAATGCGGAAGCTTAAATAAGTTAAACACGGTATTCAAAGGGACATCAGATAAAATCTATGGTAAACCGGTACAGGGCAAATAGACTTCAACATAGTCCAATCAACAGCTCCATGTACTAGCACCTGAGAAAAAACATGCTAAAACGGTCAATAAAGTTGAAGAATGAATTCCATAGCGTTTAGTTCAAATGTTGTTTATAGTGGGACCACATGATATCAAAAACGTATGCGAAGTTTATAACATATACATCTTTCACATAAAAAAGGATTTACGTTGCAACTAAGCTCATGACACTGAAGTATTTATGGCATGTTAGCATGTACATTGCTATAAGTATTTGTGTGCCCTTTCCAGGTGTCGAACAAAGAAACCTAACCAGTACGACTTGACATATATCACACGTTTATCCGGGCGCCACGTGGGTAGTGAGCGCTTCTCACCCGGATAGTGATAATTAGTATAACTAGATCTATTTATTCATTTCGCACTCCACGATAGGTCCTCCAGTCAAGGATTGACAGTTCATTATAGTTCGGGCTGTAGTGGGTCTAACAGCTACTTAGGCAACAGTAAACAGGGAAAATCTCACGCAAAGTACTTGTGTCAGCTTTTAATAACATGCAATGTTTCTCACCCAAGTTACTAAAACATTTAGTCATAACCAGTAAAAGATTAGGGCATATGAACTCACCTTATTCGGGTAGTGGTATCAAAAAGGAAATCAATCAGTGATAAAGAATCTCACGGTTCTAGCGAAACCTTTCATATAGTCAGTCGTTTATGAATGATGTACAACGAAATAAAGCTTAACGCAGAAATGATCAATTCGAGCACGAGTAGACACGGCGTATCCCTTTTTAAAACGTACTTTCGAAAGTTATAAGTTTTGACAAGTCTCGACACTTCAAAACATCTTAGAAAATATTTCGTCTTTTTTTTTCTTTTAGTGTATTTTGTCTTTTAGTACATTTTGTCTTTTAGTATATTTTGTCTTTTAGTGTATTTCGTCTTTTAGTGTAGTTCGTCTCTTAATGTATTTTGTCCTTTAGTGTATTTTGTCTTTTAGTATATTTTGTCTTTTAGTGCATTTCGTCTTTTAGTGTATTTCGTCTTTTAGTGTATTTTGTCTTTTAGTGTATTTCATCCTTTAGTATATTTCGTCTTTTAATGTCCCGACACATCAATGTTGACTCAATAACTAAAAATGTTAGACCAAATCGGACACTTACGTCGTTTCTCATTTTATCATAAGTTTGATAATAAAAGTATATTTTCGGCGCTTTTTATAAAAGTTTACGAAATTTGGCATGACATTTCCTAAAAAATATCCGACTTCCATTTAGTTCAACCTCGACACGTGAAAACACCATTTACAAAACTAGTATATCTTTTATTGACTCGAAAGTATTACCCGAATTATTTTTGACAACACCATCAATATCGCATACAAATTCCGTTCTAAACCTAAACCTCTTCGACATTCAATTTACACTTTCCAACAAAATCCCAAAATCTAACTTAATCATTTTCGTCAACTAATATTTAAACTATAAATAACGATATTCTTAAATAAACGATATAGCCGTAATATTAGCAATATATATATCAAAATAGTCACAACGAACTTTTATGCACAAAAGTACAACTACTTTTTATGTTCTTCCATTTATAAACAAAAATATTAAACTTTGAGACTTGTAGTTTTATAGAAAACTAGATAATGATTTTCACAACGATCCGCTTTGTACACCTTGTTCGGAATGATCATACGAATGCAAAAGTACAACTTATTTATGAAAAAGTAAAGATGACTTACAAAGAAACACGACGAAAGGTGAATAGAAACTAAGAACAACCCAAACGTTGTTTTATAAATTACCCGGATGAAATAACAATCAACACGAACAATATATCTTCGAGTGGATGATCAAAGATGAAAAATGTATGGATTTGTGTAGGTGTTTGTTGGTTCGTGGGTTTGAGAGAGAGACAAAGAGAAAATGAATTTTGTGTGTGAATGAAATGAATGAGAATGAAAATGAGATGTAACTTGGATATGTATACAAAGTTTACACACACATACACACACACATTAGTGTGTGCCATGGCTAGGAGACAAGGCAAAAAGGGGACCAATATGATCCTCAAATCACAATTTCACATGGTACAAGGTTGTTCCAAATAAGATGGAAGTTTGTCTAGGCATTTCATTTCAAAATTTTGGATCCTATGCATGTATATGTATGTGTAACCGGTTGGAATCAAAGCAAAGGGGGGACCAAAAATAATTTCCCACATTCTAGGATCATAGTGCTAGTTGATGAATTAATTTCCAAGCATGCATGCACAACAAAGTGTAGTTACATTCCACGGATCACGTAAATAACGAAACGAGTAACGGTAACACAGAAAATTACGAAATTTTAAATATTGCTTTAAAACATAAAAACGCGGCTATTGCCAAAATACTACAACGTTTGGTGCCCCGGTTCGCTCCCGGAGACGATTCTCAGATAATACGAAGAAACTTCCCGGTTAAACGGAAAAGCTTAACGAAACTTTTAAAAATTCAAATTACTACACTGAAACGGCTAACTTATTGAACGAAAATTCTCGGGTTGTCACACATAAGATGGATCCAATGATTGGAAAAGATTCCAGGGATGAGATCAATTCAAGAGGAGCGTGTAAAGAGAGGCTAGATCATTCTTCTCAAACTTATAAATAGAGGCCTCTTCACATAAAGCTGGGGAGTTGGATTTTTTTTAGCTTATTAAATTTTTAGCTTATGTATTTTCTTTTCAAACTGTTTTAGCTTATTGTTCTCTTAATGTAATTTCAATTTCCAGTATTGTAATCATCTCTTTCATTAATAGAAACTAAGTTTTTCCTACTATAATCTTTCTTTTCTCAAGCTCACTTTTATACAAAACAATGATTAATAATCTGTTACTGTTCCATAAGCTAGTTATAAGCTCTTGATAAGCTCAATTAGTCGCTAAGCTAGTTTGGAGCTCATTAATTCACTTAATCATACTTAAATCTTAATTAACCAGTTCAATATAATGATCTATACGGTTTTAGCTATTCTTTGGATGATGAGTACTAGCATGAGGAAAGATTGTTCATAGAAGACTTTACTAGACTTATCATTTTGGATTAAGCTAAGAGAGCTTGTAGAGTAGCTTCACGAGCTTATTAAGCTTTTGTTAAGCCAAGGCTCTTGTAAGTTTTTCCAGGTTACCTTTTGAAGTTTTACTTTGCATTCTAGCTTAATTTATGCTTATCTAGCTTATTGTTTACTTATTATTGCTTTTAGTAGCTTAGATTTACTTATAATTGCTGTTTATTGCTTTGTTTAGTTAATTTAGTAGTTTAAATTTCATTGTCATAAGTTTTTTTTATAAATCTGTCTTAAAAATCAAAAAAAAATTTAGCATAGTATTTAGCTTATTGATTCTGTCTTATTTGCTTGTTGAAATAAGTTTTATTTAAGTTGTTTATAAGTAGTTTCTATTGGTCTTTGAAGGAGTTTTAGGCAGATTAACAGCTTTTATCAAGTTAAATAATCTAAAACTGTTTTTAAAGGGGTGTTTGAGACAATGGGTCAAACGGGTCAAAATGATTTATAAACTCTTTTGGGTCACTAAGCTAAGTTAAATAAGCCCATTTAAAAGGAATTAAGCTGTTTTAAAAAGTTTTTAAAGTCTAAAACTCATTTGTTAAGATATGTCTTCATGACTTTTGATTCTAAGATGCTATAAGCTGTTAATGTAGCTTATTAGCTTAGGTCTAGTTTAGCAGCTTATTTTATGTTTGATATGTATGTTAAAGTGTTTTATGCAAGTAGGTTAAGTGTTTTGCATTGTGCATTTGATTTCATTGATTGCTGTCAAAAGTGCTAAGAGTTTAAGAAATTTTGAGATTTTGCTTTTTCAAAAGCTTGTTGTGGCTTATCCTTCATTTCAAAATGCTTTTGGATTGTTGCTATATGTTCTTTGGGGTCTAATTTTGATCTTTTTGTAGGTTTGAGATCCATAAGAATCTGTTAGAGTGCTTATTTTTAAGCTTAAAAGTGTTGTTTTGTTATTTTTCACAAATTTTTCTAAGCATTGAATCTGTGTGAGATGCCCTTTTCATGAAGCCTTTTAAGTGCTTATTAAGGTTCAAAATGATTTTTCTTTGGAGCTTATTGTTGCTTTTTGGCTACTCTTTTCAGAGGTATAAGCCACTAAGCCATAAGGATCCCTTAGCTAGCTTATTTTCAAGCTAGAAAAGTCCCTATAGGCCTTTTGGTTTAACAGTTTTGGTCAAAAGGTACATTTGACTTATTTTAGCTTATCTGCTAATTGTTATTGCTTATTTAGGTTTAGACTAGCTTATTAGGTAAGTATAAACCCATTTTAGCTTATTTGGTTTTGCTATAAGCTTATTTGAGCTTATTTGCTTTCTAGTGTAAATTTCAAGTGAATTTAAGCCTTTTTAGCTTTTCTGTCTATCTAGCTTAAGATTTGTGCTTATTTTTGTTCTTATGTGCTTTTTAGACATAACTTATTGTCTGTTTTAGCTTATTTGTCATTTTTATTTGCTTATTCTCCTTAAAAAAAAATACAAACAGTTAGTTTTTTAGGACTTAGAGCAGTTTAGCTTATTTTTCTCTTACTTAGCTTATTTCTGTGCTTATTTGAGGTTTATAAAAAAGGTTGCTTTGTAAAAAATAGTGCCTTTTTTTCTTTATTTAACCAACCATGTTTGCTTAATCTTTCTCTTCTTTTTATCTTTTCAAGTTTTCTAAAAAGTTATAAAAAATGGCGAAAATAAAAACACTTGGCATAGTGGGAAGCCCCGGGTGAGCAAGGCTCGAACCCGGGACCTCTACCACCCTCACCAAGCGTTTTATCCCCCACACTCCCAACCATTGTGCTACAATAGCTCATCCGGTATTCCCTTGCAAAATCTATTACTTATATACGTTTTAGCTCATTAAGTATAATAAGCTGTTTTTGCTTATAACACAGCTTATTTGATAAGCTGTGTTTCCAATCTTATTTTTCTTAGATTCCTTATTGTTCAAGCTATTTTCATATATTTTTTTAGAATTTTTATAAATTGTTTAGTATTTTTTATATTTAATTTTCTTTAAAATCGTTTTTAATTCATAAAAAATTATAATAAAGTCAAAAAAATAATAATTCTTTTTTAGAAAATTTTCTTTTATCATATAGTTCCTAGGAAAAATAGTTTTGCTTCCGTAGGGTTTAATTTGCAAAATTTCACTTTTTAAAGAACAAGATTCATTGTCGTTCACGTTTTTCGTGTTTTTAAGCTCAAATCATCTCCGTTTTCATTCTAGTTTTCTTTAATCTTACTTTTTAGTTAATTAATGTTTATTAAAAGTGAAAAATTCAGTTTAGGTTTATTTTTGGAAATTTAGAGTTTTTAGTCACAATTTAAGGTTTCTGTTTTACATTTTTAGCTAAAATTTGTTTTTCCTTAAGTATTTTTAAGTTTTTGCCTTATTTTTCTTATAGGTTTAGAAAAATAATATCAATCTTATCCCATTCAAACATAGATTCTCAAAACGACTCTTGACTTTTAATTGCTTTCCTCATCGGGGATAACGACCCGGGAATCATACTTCCGGATTACTATAACTGAGAACTTTTGATTCCTACCCTTCTTTTTATATATTTATAAGTATATTTTATATATATTTACTATATATTAAAGAGTGTAGTCAGAAGTGATCAGTCATTATCGGTATGGACTGTTTAAGAAGATGTCACGCCGTGATCGTGTGCGATGAGAAACTTGTTCAAGTTCCCTATGGGAATGAAACTTTGACTTTTTGTGGCAACGAAAGTAGCAACGGGAGAGAATCTCGGTTGAAAGTTATCTCATGTTCAAAAGCTCAAGAGTACATGGCGAAAGGATGCCAGGTCTTTTTGGCACATATATCCGCCAAGAAAGAGGAGGACAAGTTGGAAGGAAAACAAATTAAGGACGTACCAATCGTCCGAGATTTTCCTGAAGTATTTCCCGAGGACTTGCCAGGTCTTCCTCCGACTCGACCAGTGGAATTCCAAATCGACTTAATTCCAGGAGCCGAACCCGTAGCTCGAGCACCGTATCAATTGGCTCCATCCGAAATGAAGGAATTATCGGAACAACTACAAGAGCTTTCCGACATTGGATTCATAAGGCCTAGTTCCTCACCTTGGGGAGCCCCGGTCCTATTCGTAAAAAAGAAGGATGGGTCATTCAGGATGTGCATCGACTAATGTGAGTTAAATAAGCTGACAGTGAAGAATCGTTATCCACTCCCGAGGATCGACGATTTATTTGATCAACTCCAAGGATCCAATATTTATTCGAAGATAGATCTGAGATCGGGTTATCACCAGCTTAGAGTACGAGAGCAAGACATTTCAAAGACGGAATTTCGAACTCGGTATGGACATTACGAGTTTCAGGACATGCCATTCGGACTGACAAATGCACCTGCGGTATTCATGGACCTCATGAACCGAGTATGCAAGCCTTACTTGGATAAGTTTGTAATTGTCTTCATTGATGACATAGTTATTTATTCAAAGGACGGGAAGGAACACGAAGAACATCTTAAGGCAATTTTGGAGTTGCTTAAGAAAGAGAAGTTGTATGCTAAGTTTTCAAAATGTGAATTTTGGATTCCGAAGGTATACTTCATTGGTCACGTCATTGATAACAGAGGTATTCATGTAGATCCAACCAAGATAGAATCTATCAAAGATTGGGCATCTTCTAAGACACCAACGGAGATCCGCTAGTTTTTAGGTCTTGCTGGGTACTATCAAAGGTTTATCGAGGGATTTTCAAAGATTGCTAAACCAATGACAAAGCTCACTCAGAAAGGAATCAAGTTTGATTGGGGTGAAAAGGAAGAGAACACGTTTCAGTTAATAAAGCAGAAGTTGTGCAGTGCACCAATTCTGGCCTTACCTGAAGGAAGCGAAAGCTTTGTGGTCTATTGTGATGCTTCACAGAAAGGCTTGTGTTGTGTTGATGCAGAGAGAGAAGGTGATTGCCTATGCTTCTCGACAGTTAAAAGTTCATGAGAAGAACTACACCACTCATGATTTAGAACTTGGATCGGTGGTATTTGCTCTAAAGATATGGAGACACTATCTATATGGAACCAGATGCACCGTGTTCACCGACCATAAAAGCCTACAACACATTCTCGATCAAAAGGAGCTTAACATGAGGCAACGCCGTTGGCTAGAATTGCTAAGTGGACTACGCATTATGGGAATTGTTAATCATCCAGTGAAGGCAAAACGTCTTTAAGTGGCTGATGGGGGGGCCCAAAAATTTTGAGACGTAAGGAACAGATTGAGCCACTGCGGGTTCGAGCCTTAGTTATGATTATTAGCTTAGATCTTCCCAAACGAATTTTAGAAGCTCAGATCGAAGCCCAGAAGCCAGAGAATATTGTGAATGAAGATGTAGGCGGTATGATCCAAAAAGGACATACCCAAGGAAAGGTTGGAACACGCGCCGATGGAACTTTATGTTTACACGGCAGGAGTTGGTTACCTTGCTATGGAGACTTAAGATTCGTGATTATGCACCAATCCCACAAGTCGAAATACTCTATCCATCCAGGTTCTGAAATGATGTACCAAGATGTGAAGAAACTATATTGGTGGCCCAACATGAAGGCTGACATCGCCACATATGTTAGTAAGTGCTTGACATGTGCGAGGGTCAAGGCCGAACACCAAAGGCCATCAGGACTGTTAGTACAACCAAAAATACCCGAGTGGAAGTGGGATAATATCACGATGGATTTTATCACCAAGCTTCCTAAGTCGTCACAGGGTTTCGACACCATTTGGGTGATTGTGGATCGACTTACGAAATCTGCTCACTTCTTGCCAATAAGGGAGAATGATCCATTAGACAAGTTGGCAAAGTTGTACTTGAACATGATAGTGGCAAGACACAGGATACCTGCTTCGATTATCTATGATCATGATGGGAGATTCACATCCAATTTTTGGAAATCATTTCAGAAAGCTTTGGGTACAGATGTGAGTATGAGCACTGCATACTCATCAGAAACGATACGGACAGAAGCAAAGAGAACTATTCCAAACTCTCGAGACATGCTACGTTCTGCCTTGCGTGATCGATTTGGCAAAGGATGGGTTAATCATTTGCCACTAGCGAGTTTTATATAACAATAGTTATCTCGCTAGCATAATGGCCGCCACCTTATGAGGCCTTTAATGGCGAAAATGTCGATCAACTGTATCCAAGCTTACTTTCTGTGTGCTGGGCCGAAGTTGGAGAAGCCCAACTGACTGGTCCTGAATTGATCCAAGAAACAACGGAAAAGATCGTCCTGATCAAGCAAAGGATGCAAGCTGCTCATGATCGACAAAAGAGCTACGCTGATCGGAAGTGAAAGCCGATGGAGTTCGAAGTTGGGGATAGGGTTATGCTCAAGGTCTCACCTTGGAAAGGGGTTGTACAATTCAGTAAGCGGGGTAAGTTGAACCCGAGATATGTCGGACCTTTCAAGGTGCTAGCCAAAGTTAGGAAAGTTGCCTACAAGCTGGAACTTCCTCAAGAGTTGAGCAGAGTTCACCATACTTTTCATGTGTCTAATCTAAAGAAATGTTACGCTGACGAACCATTAGTCATGCCGTTAGAAGGAATTCACGTTGACGATAAAGATCAGTTTGTGGTAAGAGCCCGTTTGAATCATGGAACGGGAGTTCATCACTTAATGCGGAGCCGATACAATTGGTTAAGGTTCGTTGGAAAACTATAGGGAGGTCCTGAGTTCACCTGGGAACGTGAAGATTCGTTTAAACAGAAATACCCACAACTCTTCACAAACCATACGTCATCCACTACAAGGTCTTAAGCTTTGAGGACAAAGCTCTTTTAACGGGTGGAGACTGTAACATTTCTCAATTTCAGGTCATTTTACGACATCTATTATTCGTCACTATTTATTTTGGTCTGATACGCGTTTACTTTTAAATTAACTTTTAAGCTAAATCGCGTAGACTAGAAATAATCATTTAATGTAAACGGTCACCAAATAAATTAAGGTTTACACCAACCAAGTAATATATAATTATTAAGAAGATAATTATTAACTTTGCGTATTTTATTTTATTGGTCACGTAAAAGGTTTACGTTTCCGCGATAATATACTTATTGGCACACCCCGGAAAAATACATAGAACTTACCTAGACTCAAACCAATACAACTTTTAAAACCCTTAACACAAAATATTAAATATATTTTTTGTACATAAACCCACTAGGGCGGTGATGGGTCCAAAACATTTAGGAAATCTCCTATATGATGTCACTAAAGTACTTATACAAACCCTACTTTAATTAATGTTAGTCCTAATGTTATTGTAAAACTCATTACAACAATGGATAATCAACCCATTGGTATTCTTTTCTTGCTATGCCGCGGTTAAACACAAGACACACACACAAATCATAGGATTTCCCATATCCTAGGTAAATCTTGTACCATGATCCCCTAATTAAAGAATGTACTTAGTTGTTTTAAAAAAACAATGTGTTGCTAACAAGAAACCACAAAAACACCTAAGCTAGGCCAGTTTTGGTTTAGTTTGTGTGACTAGGAAAGTGTAAATAAGTAATTTCCTTAAATTACGCATTACACTCTTACCCTTTTTCCACTCTTACAAGACTGAACCACTTCTAAACACATATACTCTCCTTGCTTCGGGTTCAAAACGCAACCCAATAAACCTTCCCATTCACTCCATTCGAACCAACAAACATGACAAAGAGTTATATAACGAGTGCATAAGGGAACACATGAGCTAGGGATTGGGTATACACTAAGCTTTAAATCTTGGTTTATTGATTTGGTTATGTCTCATACGTGGGTAGCCTCATTTTGCACACACGCTCAAAAACAAAGCCTTAAGACCCTTTGTAAGTCACATTGAAATCATATAACTCGTATTGTACTTATATTATGCGTGTTACTTTGTTAACTAGTATACATGTCACGTTTATATATGTAAGAGGTGCTAGCGTGAGTTCACATATGTAAAATACAAGAATGTACATGTTATACGCAAAGCTAATTGCGTATAACCATTTGTGTGGTGTTAAAATGTAAAGAAAACGTGTAACATGACTTGTTAGCAAGCAAGACTTTGAAAACCATTCATTTATAAGAAAACCACACGTAAACTCTTAAGGAAAACACAACACTATGACTTGGGAACGAATACACTATTTAAACGAACGCTTGCATGTAAGATACGACGTAAATATAAGTTAAACACATGACCTTTAGACTTTAGAACATGTTTTTGGGTCATATACATTACGAAGGGAAACAATGGGCCACGATGGGCTTGTGAAACCTACAAGTGCTCACGGCTTAGGCTTAACTGGCCCAACAGCCCAAAGGGGTAGGACCCGTAGCTTATTGTAAGCTCATTTGAGCTTATTGTTAAACTAAAAAGCTTATAAGACTTGAAACATAACAAGTATACCTTAAATAAAACACTAATGGACCGAATTAGTCCAAGAGCCCACGGAACAAAACCAAACGGATCCTTATCGGGCTCGTTAGTCCATTACCAAGACTATTAAAAGCCCATAAGCCACAAATAAGCTTTGTCAGCTTATTTGTGAGCTTAAACAGATTATAAGCCTTATAATAAGCCTAGGGAGGTCAATGGACTCTAATGGGCCAAGCACAACCCTTAAAGACTCCAAACGGACTCGTAATGGGCCCAAAAGCCCATTACCGAGGCTTATTGCTTATCAAATAAGCCACGCGGGTAAAACAGCTTAAAACAGACCCTAATAAGCTTACTAAGATAAGGAAACAAGTTAGAATCAGTAAGGAAACCCTAATGGGTCTTTTTATGAACATTCGGTTAAGGTTATTGGGCCAACGAGCCCCATAAACTCAAATAAGCTCACCCGATCTTATTAATAAGCCAAACTGATAATTATAACTTAAATAAGCTTAACAAATGCTTTTGTACCTTTGGAAACTAGATTGGACCATTAAAAAGCTTAATGGACCTTAACGGGCCCAATAAGCTCAATAAGCCAAAATAAGCTCGTCCGAGCTTATTTATAAGCTGACCCAAATGAGATGGCTTATTGGAGCCTATTAAAACCAAATTTCACTTGTTAGAACTTAATCGGGCTTAAAATGCGATTTTTACAAGTTAAGGGACTAAAAGTGTCAATGTTGAAACTCAAGGGTTTAAAACTGCCAATTCACTGTTTTGGTAACTTGAGGGATTTTTTTGTCATTCTGAAACTTTAGGGAATATTGGAAACATATAAGGACCTAAAGTGTAAATTTTATAAAGTTGGAGGACTAAATGTGTATAAGTGAAAACCTAAGGGTCTAAAGTGTAAATACTCTATTTTCATAAACTAGAGGGACTGTTTTTGTCATTACGGAAAACCTAAGGGTATTTTAAAAACAAAGTGATTTTATAAACACTTAGCGAATCGAATGAATTATATTCGGATAATATGCAAGATAACCTACGATTTAATAAATACGAATATTTTTAATAACATTTGTACGTATACAAGAACGTGTGAAATCATATACCTTCCCAAGAGCCATCAAGTGAATACAAATTCAATAAACATTTGCACCACCAAACAAGTGATAACAGTATATATAAACTAGCAATTTATTGTAGTTTATACATTGAGTCTTTAGCCTAAATTGTAGACTAAGACTGGCCGTATTTACTTAGGTCTTTGACGGTGTGATTCATTGCTATACTTGGATATATTATCATTTTTAGAGAAGTATTTACTAAGGTGAGTTCATAGCCCTATGTTTTACAATTATTTTAAATGATTTACATTGTTGGGGTGAGAACATGCTTTGTTTTACAAATTGGACGCAAGTGTACATTTTATACCATGATTACGAGTTTGCCTAAGTAGCGATAACCCACTGAGCCCTATTATCATGACCTATCAATTGCTAGATTGCGAGCGTGAATGTTATAAATAGATCTATTTGGGATTGACGTCCCCGTTTGACGGTGTGATTCATTGCTATACTTGGATATATTATCATTTTTAGAGGAGTATTTACTAAGGTGAGTTCATAGCCCTATGTTTTACAATTATTTTAAATGATTTACATTGTTGGGGTGAGAACATGCTTTGTTTTACAAATTGGACGCAAGTGTACATTTTATACCATGATTACGAGTTTGCCTAAGTAGCGATAACCCACTGAGCCCCTATAGATCATAACATATCAATTGCTTGATTTGCGAGTGTGAATGTTATAAATACGATGATGTGGGATTGCGTACCAGTTTGAGTGGACTTTGGCGCTCACTGTGCCGGTCTGCCGGACAACAAACATATACCATGTCGCACTTGGGATGTTGCGGGTTAGAACATCATTCAGGGGCATTTATTGGTAATTTATTGCATCCATATACGTCGAGCCTCGGTGTCATGAGCTTAGGAAATCGTAATTACTTTTTATGATGTTTGCATCTGTTGCTTAATCATACACTTGGAAATCTTGCGGTCCTATAATTGATTTACATAAACCTATGAATTCACCAACTTTATGTTGACATTTTAAGCATGTTTTTCTCAAGTCAATAAGGCACGAGGTGCCAAGATACATTGGGGGATTACTCTCTAGAAGGGTCAGTGCTAAAGATTTGGGATGTATTACATTTTGGGATATTTGTTATAAACCGAAATCTTTACTTTTGTTGTTAAACAATTTAAAGCCATGAGCTTATGTAATGAACAAGTATTTTGTTAAATCCAATGTATCTTTTTAAAAACGACACGTTTAGTTGTCGTTCTTTTATCTTGTGCTATTGATCTATGAAGTAACGCCCTCGGATATTCAACATTCCACTGCGACCCAGATTTGGGGGTGTTACAAGATCTACCAAGATTTAAGACATACAAAGATTATAAAAATGCATGGATCTATGAATGGAATAATGAAGTGTCATGGGTTGAAGAAAAACCATGGTTGGATGATGGAACTTAAAAGGAACCTAATGATGATATATGTCACAAATGCAAGCCATTTAGTTTTAAAAGTGGACACGTTGAATGGCCTACTTGTAACTCGAGTGAAGATGGATATTGTTGTAACACCTCCATTTTGGACATATAACAGCGGAAGCTAATCTGGGGTATTACTTCATGAATCACAGACACAATCATAGAAAACGACTCAAAAGAGACGTTTTTTAAATGATTTACGTTATATTCATTTAAATCAGAGTTTTACAAAGGCAGGTTCCAAAATCTAGGAAACAAAAATGTGAATGATAAAAGTTAGTAGCACATCTTCAAGTCCATGGCCCATAGTTGCTTCAATTATTACCTGAGATAAACATGCTAAAAAGGATCAACACAAAGGTTGAGTGAAATTCATAGGTTTATGGTAAATAGTTTGAATACAAATTATAGTGTAATAATTGCACGAGCATAATTATTATGGAAAACAATATTATTATAGAAAATAGCATTATCTTGGAGAACAACATTATTATGGAGAACTGCAAAAAAAAAATAGTTACAAGTTGATGCAATGTCATCATATATTGGTAATTATTGCAAAGAATACAATTATCATGAAATAGGTAAAACATTATTATTGAACCTAAGTCATGAAACCAATACGTTAAACAGGGAAATCACCGTCAGTGACCTTGGTTGAGGAAAAATGTTACCCGTGGAAAAGGTAACTTGCTCAAGGTTACCCATTAGGTAAAATTTAGGTCAGTTTGCGCTACCCTATGAATGAGTATACAAGACGGGTGTTCATCACCCCAATATGATTATTCACATTATTCAGTTTCCTCGTAAGCAATTAATGGTTCATGATATGGAAATAATGGCACTGGAAGCTACTTAGGCATTAATATATCTGGATAGCATACATTTGGAAAAAAAACACTTGCATTTATGGTAAAACAATCATGTTATTCAAAATTCATAGTTTAAGCATGTATCCCCCTCGTGGGTTTATGAAAACATTAAAGAGATTGAAAAGTGAGGCTATGAACTAACCTTAACAGGGAAATCTGGTTAACGTCAAAAGTATATCAAAGGAAAGGCGTCTGTATGGTAGTACGACGTTATCTACTTGGGCGGAAAGTATATCAACTTGAAAGAAAGCAGCTTCGTCACGTAACCTGGGATAATATGTCGAGTCTTAGGAAGATTGTACTCTAGAACTTTGATTCTAAGAGTTTAATATTGTTATAAGTTTGATTGGAGAGTTTGGAATTATTGTATCACCGTTCGGGCCATCATAATTCAGAGGTCATTCAGTAAACGTTTGAGGAGCTAGGGCACTTTAAATCGTAAACCCAACAACTCAGTCAAAATGTAGTACCAAGATGAAATCCCTTAATATGAAACTCCATAGTATTATGGTACGATATAGATTCGGGACATGATTTTTAAAAGCACATTGATGATGAATTATATAATAGTTATAACATAATCGATTTTAAGCGTTTTGTTCAATAACTGGAAATGATAAGCACATCAAGCGTTAACTAAAGTTATGTTTTATAAGGTTTTGAACACTGATAGTACGTAAAATAATATAATAGATATGAAATTACCAAAATACCCTTGAGGACAAAGGTAGTAAGGAAAATTCTCACAAATATATATAATAATACGTATATTTACCGGTAAGTGATTACCGGGTCGTTTTCCCAAAGATTTATGAAATTAAGACCTCGTTTGTTATTTGGACAATGACTTGAATTGGTTTGAAGATGATTTATTTTCTAAAATCTTAAGAGTGAGAAAATTAAACCTAACTACAAGAAATCAATACGGAAAAGTAAATTTTAACTAAAAACGCAAAACGGGAACCCTAAACGGTGACTAAAAACCCTAAATTTCCAAAAATAAACCTAAAATGAAATTTTCACTTTTAATAGACTCTAATTAACTAAAAAGTAAGATTAAAGAAAACTAGAATGAAAACGGAGTTGATTTGAGCTTAAAAACACAAAAAACGTGAACGGGAATGAATCCCGTTCTTTAAAAAATGAAATTTTGTAAATTAAACCCTACGGAAGCAAAACTAATTTTCCTAGAGACTATATGATAAAAGAAAATTTTCTAAAAAAGAATTATATATTTTTGACTTTTTTATAATTTTTTATGAATTAAAAACGATTTTAAAGAAAATTAAATATAAAAAAATACTAAACGTTTTATGAAAAATCTAAAAAAATTACGGAAAATAGCTTGAATGGTGAAGAATCTAAGAAAAATAAAACTGGAAACACAGCTTATCGAATAAGCTGCGTAATAAGCAAAAACAGCTTATTATACTAAAAGAGCTAAAACACATATAAAGGATTAATTTTGCACTCTTATACCGAAAAAGACCCAAGGGCGAGATGGTTTGTGTGTGGGAGTGTGAGACTTTAAAAAGGTTGAGGGTGTTGAGGTCGGGGGTTCGAGCCTTGCTCACCCCCGACAAAGTTGAAAAACAGCTTAAAATAAGCTTCTTTATAAAAACAACTTTTTTCAAAATCAAAAATAAGCTAAAAACAGCTTATAGAACCAACAGAAATGACTTAAAAGAATTTTAGGATTTTTCACTAAATGACTTAAGCTATAAAAACTAAATAAGCTTTAAACTTAAACTATAAAGTTACTACTTCCATACATTATCTATTAAGCAAAACTAAGCAGGAATCAATCAAAAACAAAAGCCATAAGCTAAAAAACTTCAAATAAGCACTTAAACTAAAACTACAATCCAAACAGACCAAACAACATCTTTAAGCTTATTTTTAAGGCCACAACAGATCCATTTGTAATCTTGACCTTATATCACTTTGAACCTTTGCCATAATCTTATGAACGCTTTTACAAAACATTTTGAAATTCAATTACTCAATGAAAAAGTGGCTTGAAAACAGCTTATTTTACTCAGTATATGGTGAATAACGCACTTTTGATTTGTTCTCAATTATATTCAAAGCTTCTCTAGTCGTCTTACTCAAAAGATTTCCACCTGCTGCGGCATTTAAGGAGTCTTGATCGTTGTCATTTAAACCGTTATAAAATGTATCAACTTGAGTTAACTCCGTAAATCCGTGGTGGGGACAAGCTCTAAGCATTTCCTTAAATCGTTCCCACGCTTCACTAAAAGACTCCTCGAATTTTTGGGTGAATCGAGAGATTTTATTCTTTAAGTAAGTCATTTTTGAAGGAGGGAAAAATTGATTCACGAATTTGGTAACGAGATCCTCCCAAGTCAAGATTGAATTAGGAGGTTCTTTCTCGTACCAAGTTTTAGCAGCCCCCTCGAGTGAATAAGGAAACATCATTAGCTTAATCACATCGTTTGGCACATTCCTAAATCATAGAGTCGAGGTAATCCTTTTGAAACTATTGATATGAGCATGAGGATTTTTGTTCCTTAAACCGTGAAACGGGTTTGCTTGAACCAATTGTAACAAATTCGTCTTAATCTCAAAATGATCCGCATTAATTTCTGGTAAAACGATAGCTTCTCCATACCCTTCCGTGGGTGCTCGGAGTAGCTCTTCCATTGTACGTTCCGCCATTGGTGCAACGATAGTACGAAGCTCGGGTTCGACTATGTTTGGAGCACATCTTTTATTTCGACGTCTCAAAATGGTTACGTTTGAATTATTTGGAAAATTGGAATTTCTAATGCGCATGTACTAAACAAGAAAATGAAATGAAAAAAGAAATGAGAAAAGGAAATATTTTTGTTTACCGAATAATCAACAAACTTAGGGTAACTCTCTTAAGTATAATAAATTTTACAAAAGAGGTGCGCCTTTTTCGTAAGTGATACAAACGGTAAAAAATTTTAATCTTTGGTTCGGGAACATATTGATGGATAATACCTCAATTGAAGGTATTATTTGTTGGTGTTCTTTTACCAACTTTGTCAATTTTTTTTATATTCACAAATTAACGAGAAAAATCGAAAAATCAAGAAGAGCAAATATTTTTGTATTTTTGTTTTTAATCTTTTACTTATACTAAAAAGAAAAGAAAAATATTTTATTGACTTTTTTGTATTTAAATTTTTTTTTTTGATTTTTCTTAAAAGCGTAACTTTCAAAAACGAAAGGTTCTCCAAATCACGATCGACAAACTTTAAACGAAAGAATCTTAATCACAATTTCCCGGCAACGGCGCCAAAAATTACATTGATTTTAAAATAATAAGCTGAAAATTACATAATAAGCTAAAACTACAAGCTACTATTTAAAACTACTCCTCCCCCTCCTTTCTCTGTGAGTGAGAAAATGCTTGTATTTATAGCCGAGAAAGAAGAATCTAGATCACAAGGTCTGTTAAACGCTCTAATTAATCCTAGCCCTTGTTTGCTTCTAATCATTATATCTCATCTTGTGTCCGTTGGATCAAAGTGTGAGCACACGGATTGCTAGCGTGGCAATCAGTATGTCAGAGGCTTGTGCTTCTTTACCAAAGGTTTTAGTACAAATTCCTCTTCCCTTGTGTGTTTGTATGAAGCCAACGTGTCATTCCTTTTGCTGTCTTGACCAATGAGAAGCTTTCTTGTGACATCTTTGATGCTGAGTCATAGCTTGGCACTCGAATCTTTGTCCCACGCTGTCAATTTCAATTTACCCTTTGTTTTTACACAAGGTGAAATCGAGGGAGATGATGAACAGTAACAAACTGTATTTCCCGCGCCTTTTTCTTTATAACTGAGTTTGACCCAGGTTTGTGTGTGGGTTGACTTGGGTTTTTATAAAAAGAAATGGGTCGGGTGCATTTGGGCTTGGGTTATTGGTTTATTATAAGGATATAACGACCGTTATCTCCTAAGTATAAAAGAGATAACGGTGTTAGGGTTTTAGGGACCATTTGTGCATTCTTTTAACAATGAGGGCTGATTTGGTATTTTTGAGGGTTTTGTCTTCTTGTGATTGACCAATGTTGACCAAGAGTTGTCTTTATTGACCTTTTGCTAGAAACTTCTGGCTCTTTTGCACTCTTTCCGTTCTCGTGTCCGTGTTTGTCCGGTTTTGACCGTTTTCTTGTGATTTTTGCATTATCCGTACCTACACATACACAAACAACAAAATACACAAATACAAGCATATTTTTGCACATTTTGATCATTTAAGAGCCATTTTTGATATAGAAAGGATATGTGATTTCTCACATATCAAAATTCCCCAAACTAAGTGATTGCCGTGTCCTCACACAATATTATATGCTCTAAAACTAAATACCTCAAAATCTCCTCAAACTAAATCTTTAAAAAGCAGCAAATAATTTTATAGAGGAGAGTTAAGAAACCACAAGCTTTAAAACACCTTAATTTCCCTTTTTTCAAAACCTTTTCCATTTTTATGATGATTTTTATTATTTTTATTTTTTAAATATTTTTGTATGAAAACTAACTAGAATATTTCGACTTTCGTTATTTTCATAA
>BQNB010073763.1:0-32007 GCA_026074375.1 Tanacetum coccineum
ACATAATAAATATTTTTTTCAATTTTAATTTTTTAAGTTTCATTCTTTTTACACTAGTCTCTTATATTATTATTTTTACATTGTTAGTCCTTTTATGTTTGCAATGTTAGTTCTTAAATTGTATAAAGTTTAATTTAAATGTTATACTTTATTTTATTTAAATTGTGTAATGTTTTTATTTAAATGTGTTGTTCTATTTAATAAATGAAGAAAAATCGGGAGCTCAGGTTGTTCTCTTGAGCGATAGAGGGAGGATGTTTTTTAGTTAAATTATATGTTTTGATTATGTGGTAGAAAATTAAGTGTCGGTACTTTTTGTTGTAACACCATTAGATAACTTAACCACACCTAGTGCTTTTATAATTACTCATACATCTCTAACTTGTTATTAAGTTCCATCATTTATGTGAAAATGTTGCAAGAAAAACTCACAACCACCTAATCACTAGTACAAAAGTAACGATCGACTATAGCATTAATCAAAGAAAGAAAAGAACAACAGTTAGGTGCAAGTAGGCTTGCATCTAAGTCATGATCTACTTTATGTGTTATGCGGTATTTTATTGTGCGTTTCTATAAGTTGCATGGGATACGTTATAAAGAACCACCATTCTAAAAAGCAATTTGTATCTCCTTTGTTTTCTTGGTTTTTTTATTTTTTAAAGAACCATCACTCGAAAAGTGCGAAACAAAAAATATAAAGTTTGACAAATCAAAAGTATTAAATTGTCAAAAAGTACGAAAACAAAAAACTGTGTTGTGTTGTAAACATGTGGGACAAAAAGAATGTTTTGTACCTTATCGATACCTTTTTTTATTACTTTTTAGTACTTTTTATTGGGTCAAAAGAGGTATCAATAATAATACCCAAGTTGCATAAAGTATACGGATCGATATAAAGTACAAATCACTTCACATCCTCATAAAATTGAGCTTCACATGATCATAACATCCTTTTACTTTGTTACCACTTTTAACTCGTAATCTTCGCTACCCACCACTAACCAGATTACAAGAAAAAAAAAGGTGAAGTGTTTTAACTTGCTTCACCGTCCCATCCTAAAGCTCTATTAGCACAACACCTACCACGAGGTTCACCAAGACCCACCCCGACGACAAAGCATGTCTCAACCTGGATCACCCCAGGAAGGGAATGACTTTTCCTCCGTAAATGCAATACAATTTTAAAATTATAGGAATATAACTAAAACATGTAGTACAAACTTAAGTAACACTATCAGGTTCATATTAATCGGGATTTGCTCAACAACAATCCTCAGGTGTTTATTAAGACTTACCATAATTTAAAAAACATTCAAATTAAAATCACTTATATTAACACATACCTTAATATAACTCACTTACCTTAATTAAATGTGATTAAAATACGTATTTTTACATAAATGATGAGTTTGATTTTACAAAACAGGCCTAATTTATATAAATAACACATACATCTCTAACTTTTATTAAGTTCCGATCATTTATGTGAAAATGTTGCTGGAAAAAACTCACAACCACCTAATCACTAGTACAAAAATAACGGATCGACTATAGCATTATATCAAAGAAAAGAAAAAGACAACAGTTAGGTGCAAAAAAGTAGGCTTGCATCTAAGTCATGATCTACTTTAAGTTTATGCGTATATTAATGTGCGTTGCTATGAGTTGCATGTGATACGTTCTAAAGAACCACCATTCTAAAAAAGCTTTGTATCTCCTTTGTTTTCTTGGTTTTTTTTATTTTTTATATTTTTAAAGAACCATCACTCGAAAAGTGCTAACAAAAAAGAAAAAAGCAATCTACATGTTATAAGTACATTATTTCTTTGAATATGATTATTCCCATAGAATTTACATTATTAAAAGATACATGAACTGTTATACTTTGAGTCTTATCAGTTGCTACATCTTAGCCGCTTGGTTCAGAAAACAGATAAAGATAGAGAAGAAAGTTATCCCATGAATTGTTGGTCCGACTGTTTATATATTCGAGTCAATATTTGTTGTGTTATTTATCGATCGTTGCTCTTGTTTTTTCTGTCCTAGACGAATTATGTAATCCAGTGACCAGATTCTTTGTTTAGCTATAAAGAAACACTTTGATTATAAAAATTTTTTTTTATGAGTGCCTATAGCCCTACTAGGTAGGTGAAAAATTAGTGGGACGAGTGCAAATAGAAGAAATGCTATAATACACATAATATTGTTGTGTTTATCATCGTTGCTCTTTGTTGTTTCTGTCTGACGAATTATGTAATCAGGTGACCAGATCTTTGTTTAGCTATAAAGAAACACTATGATTGTTAAATTATGAGTGGCCTATAGCCCTATAGGTATGGTGAAAAATTAGTGGGACGGTGCAATTGATTCTTAGTATGACATGCGTCGTAAATGTAAATTTTGACGGATTTACTTAAATGGTGCTTGATGTGGTATAATCTGCTTGGATCACGTATTTATGTTAGTTTAATGTGGTCCGATTTGTTATTCGGTTTCGATTGGCCCCATGCTGCTTTTCGATCGACATGTATGTATCAGAATTTGCGTTCGTATTTTGGTATTGGTATTGGTAATTGTACTCGTCCTGGTTATACTACGGTCTTAACTAATCGAAGTATGTCTTGAGTAGTTATGTGTTGCATATCGACAAGTCGACATCAACTTGTTTTCGTTCCGCACGCGTCAGATTATGTCTGGTGTGCATATGATATCGCTTGGTTGTGCATACAATATTGCTTGGTTTTGCATCTTTCTGGTTCCATCTATTCCATCTGTCGTTGTTTGATTTCGCTCTGTCGCCGAATGTGCTTTGCACCTGTGTGCCTGAATTTGTTTGCACGTCTGTATGAATCTGCTATGTCTGCGCCTGAATTTGCTCAGAATATACTCCCGTTCATCTCCGCCTCTCCGGTATTTGTGTTGCTCTGCTATGATTTTTCAATTGGTTTTGCTTTTGCATCGACGTGGTCCGTTTGTTTCATACTTGACTGATTTTGCCTTGTTATAGTTGGATTGCATCGAATTGAGACTTCATGTTGCATCGAGTTCGCACTCTAGGACCCTTTTGTCGTTTTACTTTAAAGTTATGTTTGACAAACTCCTAATGTTTACCGCTGAAACGTTGTGAGTTTGAGAGGGGATGCTAGTTTAATAAGTCTCATTTGGCTCGTAGCAATCTAGGACCATTTAGCATTTAGATTTTTTCATGTGATTAATTTTTATTTATTCTTGTGTAATGAACATTATTCATTGAATCTGACAAATACATTTTCAGTATTACTCTCTGATTTTTACCTACACTACCATTTTTATATGAGATAATATGCGATAAGATTATTCCCTAAAATTCTCGCCGTTAAAATTAATATCACGAAAAACATATGGTTATATTGTTCGTCCAAAAATTTGAATACAAGGTAGCCGCTGCAGCGCGCGAATACCTCTTAGTACAAATAAACTATCACAGGTCAAGTTAAATTTGTAGAATTACGGTATGTTTGACGCAATGTGGTTGGGACTGGGGTTGAGGCTGAAGCTTATATTATAAGCCGAAAGCTGAAGCTTATATTTTTATAAAGTTGTTTGACGAATTAGTTGGAGCTGAAGCTTATTAGTGTAAAATCACTTAAAAATACATCAAATTAAATTCACATATATTTCCAGCTTTTGCGTGATAATCCGTTATATTTTAAGGGTATTAAAGTAAGAGAATTGATACATTCACAAAATTTTTACAAACAAACTTCCACATAATGATGTGGCAAATGTAATAGACCAATTATCTTTTACTATATTTTCCCTTTTTTATTTTCACTATCTATAATCGATTGACACATCATTATGTGAATTTTTTTTGTAAGTATTATGTGGATGTGACATTTCTCTTAAAGCAATTTGAATTGTTATAAGTCTTTATAGGCCATTTTCATATGGCTTAGGTTTACGAAGGCTTATAGCTTATAAAACTTTTATAAATTTATATGATAAACAAAACTTTTTTATAAACTATCTTATTTTAAAAGATTAAGGGCCCGTTTGGTTTCTGGATGGGTTTAAGATTAGGATTTAGATTTGAATTTAATTTTAGTTTAGAATTTGAATTTGATGTAGAAGAGAGAAAATAATATTTAAATATATATTATAAATTAAAATTAAAATAAAAATTAAAACTAATCATATAAAAAATAATAAAACGAAAAATGAGAGGGTGAAGTTTCAAATGAGCCCACAAAATTAGGATAAAGTTAAAAAAGGAGGGTACATAGCATAAAATTACAATTGGCTAAATATTTGAACTTAAGAGCATAAGTTGTCATCCCAACCAAAAGCCATGCCGCCATGCCATTTGGGCCACACTGCTACCTGATTGTCAAACGATTTTCACACAACAGCTCAAAATACCCTATCCCTCATGACACAACTCATGCCATTTGGGCCCCACCACCCACAATTTTATAATTAAAGAGTAAACTGCAAAAATCATCCTTGTGGTTTATAGTTTGTGGTACTAATCATCCCTAGCCGATAATATTGGCACTAATCATCCCTGAGTGGCCAAATGTCCGGCAAAAATCATCCTTATTGAAGATGATTTTTGCAAAAAGTTTAACAAAAAGTTTTGCAAAAATCATCTCTCTAGGGATGATTTTTGCCGAACGTTTCACCACTCAGGGATGATTAATGCCAATAGTATCGGCTAAGGATGATTAGTGCCAAAAACTACAAACCACAGGGATGATTTTTGGAGTTTACTCTAAATTAAAATACCCCCTTCCCGCACAACACCCATTTATAAATTAATAAAAAAAAGATAAAAAACACAATTTTTTGTCCTTTTTTTCGCCGGTTAACCAACGATATGCAAAGTGACAAGCAAGTGGCAATGGCAATGGTGTCATGGCTAAAGATTGGCAAATGCCACGTAGAAGTGGCGAGTGAGAAATATCACTACACCGTTTGCTCTAAGCCCAAAGAGAATAATAACACACTCATACCAAACAACATTTTTTAATATCAAATTTAAATCCTCTTTTAAATCCGTCAAACCAAACGGACCTAAGCTTCTCTAACCCATATACCCACTTGGCAGACATAGGTAAACAAGTTGATTGAACAATAATTTTGGCCACGGGTTCCCCCACCAAAGTCATACATCAAATATCCAATAATCAATGCTCATAACCTACTGTATCACCTACTGTATCATTAATGTGTAATAAATCTAACCATATCACGCTGTGCATATGAATAGCAGAGGCACAAATAAGATTAAAAAGCAGACCATACTTTTGTTCTCAAAGATCGTTGCTATCAAAATTCACATAATCAGCTGCCCTGAATATCCTCCTAGAGTGACAAACGTTGTTCTTCGTAATTGATCATTAGCTTGAGCTCTACCAGATCGTTGCTTGAACAACTTGTCGATAATCGCGTTCACAACTTATTAACTTATTGGTAAACCATACCGTATCTTATATCATATTATTGGGTGCTACTGTAAATACTCCCGGCATACATGTATTGTACTTTTTACAACCTCCAATCCCCTTTTGTCCTCTTTGTTTACATTCTAACATAGTTTTTTTTTCAGTTTATGTTCCGTAGCTTTTGTCAGTTTAGTAATTTTTTATTTCGCACTTTCCGTTTCACAGTTTTATAATATAAACAAAATTGTAAAAATAAAAAAAATAAAAAAATGAAAAACCAAAAGGAGGCACAAATGATATTTTTTAGGGGTTTTTATATCCTATCCTCATATTATTTCATATCTATATAAATAAGTACTATGTAAGTTGACACTAAAATATGTACTATGCTGATCATTTTGTCCATCCTTAACAGTTTCACACGCCCTTAATAAATATGTGCACAAATCACTTCTCAGTATAATAATGTCTAGTTAGAGGTAATTATTAATGGAGTATGTCTCGATATGGGATATAATCAACCACGCATGGTTTATACGAGATTAGTCCTTTGCATGGTTTTCAGCTTCTTCTATGAATGTACACTTGTTTTACTAGCTATTAATCTGTTTCAGCATCATGAACAATCGACGAGCATCGTATGCGAAATGGTTATATGACCGTCCAATCAATTCTGAGGTAGAGGCTAAGCTGAGACGTTTCTTGGTTGAAAATGCTGATAGAATACTCGGTATCCAGGTGCTGACATGATAATTTTTCTATGTTTGGATAAATAAAGTGTGTTTCAAAGTTTCCCGTAATTAGTATCATTCTAGCTGCAACAAAACTGTCAGTTGTAACTCACACGTGCACGAGTTTTAGGTTTTGTATGGTTGTAATTTACGCGAACTATTGCTATTGCATTTTGTAGGTTTGCGCATACAAAGACGGAAAAGTTACCATCGATACCTCAGCTGGAGTGTTGGGAATAGATGATCCTCGTCCTGTTCAGCCCGATAGCTTATTTAATGTTTTTTCTGTAACTAAAGGAATCACGGCAGGAATTATACATTGGCTAGCCGATAAGGGGTATGTTACCTCTTATTAAGTGAATCCGATTATATCTTAGCTTTGAATTGATATAAGCGAGTCTTCTTTTTGTTTATCTGTCTCACTACAGCGTTTACCACCTTTGGCGACAGATGATTCTGTCGCTAAAAGTCCAAAACGTCGTCCCTTAAAGCTTTAGCGACGACATGGTCTTAGCAAAATAGTCTTCACCATAAGCTCGTCGCTAAAACTTTTGATGATGGAAGTCAAAGACTTTTAGCGACTAATTGTGGGTCCAACAGACGCTTGACTTAAGCGGGGAACGAGGAATTCTCAACAGAAAAAAGTGTTTACTAAACCAAACGTGAAAGTCGTTTCCACCAACCTATAGCGACGACATGCATCGTCGCTAAAAGTAATTTGGAAAATAAATCAATAATCAATTAGTAATTGGTTATATAAATTTTAATTAATTATATAGATATATAAAAGATAAATTATTAATATAATAATAGTCTACTAACGGGGTTTACACTCTTAGCAAGACACGTGTCGTCGCTAGGGTCTCTGAAATTGGATGCTTACTTTTAGTGACGATATGTTTCGTCGCTAAAGTGACCTGTAGCTAAGAAAATTGTTGCAGAAACTGCAGTATTTTTTTATTTTTTCAAAAAAAAAACTATCAATTCGCAACCTTGAAATCACCCAATACAATGGTACAGAATTATTCAAATCTATCCATCCGTTTATTCATTCCAAAACAACCAAAGAAAGTCTTAGTTTTCGAAAATAACATACAAGCTAAAAGTAATATGGGCATACAATTAACCAACTGGGCTAGCTCAGTTGGCCACCAAAGGTGTCCTTGGGGAGGTTGTTACCACATGCGAGAGGTCTCAAGTTCGAGTCTCTCCGTGGGGGTTTTCCTTCAAGGTGGGAATCTGTGGGGTCCTGCCCCATAGATGCGTCGATTCGAGGCTGGCAGGGACTACCTTCTGGGTATGTACTGTGGAATCGAATCACTAATTATTATTCGAGGCTGACAGGGACTACCTTCTGGGTAAGTACTGTGGAATCGAATAACTAACTTAGTAACTGTATTAACTCGCCGTTCAAAACAAAATTATGGGCATACAATTAAAAACGATGTCCATACAAATCACAAACTAAATCCCTACTAATCCTCAGAAGCCTCATCATAATCACCACAATCACCATCTCCATCATCACCTACTACCTAGCTAGGTCCACGGGCAAACGCTTAGGTGTAATGATTAGGGCTAGCATGAAACACTTGGGGAGCGGGATAATACATTAGTAGAGGGTAAAGTGCGGCACGGGTACAATGCACTGGGGTAGGGATATACACTTGTGAGGGGTATACCATGCTCGGTAACCTACTAACCCTACCAGCTATATGCCCATGGTTTTACTTTGCAGGATTTCATCGAGAATTTATTGATTCGTCATGAAAGGGAAGGTTTTAGAAACTACTTGATCTTTTATAGATTTCATCACTTTCTATGTAGTTAAAAAAAACTAGGAAGTTAATATAAAAATGATGAAATGGTGTTTGTTAACTGTTGCAGTAGTTACCAAACCACCATTGATGCATTATAAGGGGTGTTTGGTAATTGGTGTCACAGCTACCAATTACCAAACACATATACTGCTGTGGTAGGGGTGTTTTGTAATTAGTACACTATCAATTGCCGGAGTACATGCTATGTACGTGTGTTAGGAAGAAATTTCTTAAATAGTTCGTCTCGTAAATGTGAGTCAAAGCGGCCGCTATGCATATATTGACGCTAGTAATGCATGACCAAGTCTTCATAGTGTTGGTTTTGAACAAATTATAAGTTGTTCCTCAAGAAAATTAACAATGATGAATAACGTATTGGGTATCACTTACGGGTCATATGAAACACTGCTATGCAATTCAATTGAATATGAAAACATTTGAAAAGAGGTAGACCCCAACACGTGACGTGTTTAACTATGACCCATGATCCAGGGGTGGAACAAATGTTTTCCGTACATATTTAGATAATGTACAAATATCGAGTTTTCTGTAGATATCCATATGCTTGGTACGGGTTAAACATTTCACACTTGGCTGAGGATACCATACGGACATTTCTTATTTTTTTTTTCCTAAACTCTTTCAGAAATGTCGTCTTGATGCTCCCCCAAAATTTCTATGTACTTTCTCTTGATGACTAGTTTTCGCATGATCAATCGAGTGTTTTCATATTCAATCAAGTCGAATCGTCACATTTCATTACATGATATTGATAGCGCTTATACTGAACATCTTTTGAATTTAACACATGAATAATATACATAAAATAAGTGCTCGTCGTTAATCAAAACTAAACACAATAATAAGTTAGCTTACTAAATGAGAGTTAGGTAGGTCGCTCTCCTAATCTAAAGTTAGAAACACATATAACAAAATCTCCGACCATAATTACAACTTAAACGTTCTCAAATTGTTCCTAAACTCTATCAGAAATGTAGCCTTGATCCACCCTTAAGATTTCTATATACTTTTTCATGACTAGTTTTCGTATGATCAATCGAGTGTCTTCATATTTAATCGAGGGGGTCATGGCATTTCACTAAATGATATCAATAGCGCTTATACGGAACAACATCTATTGAATGTGAAACATTAATAATATACACAGTGTTGTAAAAATCGGTCATGGCGGCCGATATATCAGTGATATATCGCTTGACGGTGGTCCACCGCCACGATTTGCAGCAAATCGGCGAAACTTGGCGTTTTGGCCAAAATCGGTCAAAATCGGCCGATTTTTGGTCTTCTGATTTTCTTGATTATGATTTAATTTGAGAAAGAAGGTTTGTTTACAGTTGATAAAAGAGAAGCAGATGAGGGGATGGTAAAGAAGGTGTAATAGTGAAAAGCGGCTGTGTCTTTTATCAATATCTAACCTAATAGTAAATGATTTCTTGGCCCATTAAAAAGCCTAATACAATGGACCTGAAAATAACTTGTTGGGCTTTAATAAAAGTATACAAGACTTAATTAAAACCATACATAATGTATATTTTACAACACATACATAAGATATATAGTTAAAAAGAATAATAATATTAAGAAAATTATTAAAAATAAATCGAGTAAATTTATTACAACACCATACAAAAGATAAATAAAAGTCTTAGAAAAAGAATATAAATTAAGAAAATATATTAAAAAATAATAAATTACTTGCAGGATTCTCTAATCAAATCCAAATTTCAAAATATCTTTTATATATATAGTATATAATATATATAATATATATATATCATATAATCTTATCATAAATATATATATATATATATAATATATAGTTGTGGTATTTTTGACGATATTTTGTTAAGATATTATAATATTTAATCTTCTTGAAAAAATAAATTCCTTTATAATTCTATGGTCACCGTCGAGAACGACAATAACGCACCCTCGCACGCCAATACCATTTATCGTCTGACAAGGATGGTCGACCACGCGAGATACCTGCTGACAGGCCGATATTCTAACACCCTGAATAACATACAATAATGTGCTTGTCGTTAATCAACAACTGAACCATACATTAGCTAAAGATCGTATTTAGATTCATATTCAAACCATCAACAAACACACAATGATACCAACTGGCTTACATAAATAAGAAGTCTTAGGTAGGCACGCTCAACCTAGTCCAAAGATCAAATACACACAATAAACAAACACGTCTTTTTGAATTACTACCGAGATAATTTTATAATTCTGTTAAATCATTAAATTTTCAAT
Source organism: Tanacetum coccineum (assembly GCA_026074375.1). Lineage (NCBI taxonomy): Eukaryota > Viridiplantae > Streptophyta > Magnoliopsida > Asterales > Asteraceae > Tanacetum > Tanacetum coccineum. The sequence continues at coordinate 10,267 of BQNB010073763.1, forward strand.
AAAATAATTTTATAAAAAAATAAAACAAAGTAAAAATAAAGAAAAATGATAAAACAAAACAAAAATAAGAGAATAACAAAAAAAAAAAAAAAATAAAAATTAAAAATAAAAAAAAAAAATAAAAAAGAAATATAAAGAAAAAAGAAAAGAAATAAATATTCTTATAAAAAAGTAAAAAAACAAATAAAAACAAAAACATATACATAAAAAAATTAAAATACAAAAAAAAAAATAAAAAAACAATGAGAATATATACAAAAACACATAAATAAAAAACAAATATAAAAAAATAAAAAAACATAAAAAAAAAGGAAAAACCATAAATAATTAAAAAAATAAAAGAAAAAAAATAAAATAAATAATATAAATAAAAGCAAAAAAATAAAAAAAATATATAAAAAAAAAAAAAAATAATCAAAAAATACATAAAACAATAAAATACAAAAAATGAAGAATACAGAACTAAAAAAATATAAAAAAAAAAAATAAATTAAAAAAAATAATAAAGATAAAAAAAAAAAAAAAAAAAAACTTAAATCAAGCGAAATATATAGAATAAATAAAGAAAAAAAAAAAAAGAAAAAAAAGAAAAGACGAACCGCAAAAAAGGTAAAGATAATAAGAAACAAAAAATATATGAAATAATAAAAAAAGATAAAAATAAAATAAATAAAAGAAAAAAAAGAAAATAATAATATAAAAAGTAAAAAAGACATAAAATAAATCAATAAAAACAAAACAGAAAAAATAAAATAGAAAAATATACAATTAATAAAAAATAAACATAACAACAAAATATATAAAAAAATATTCTATAAAAATTTATAAAATAAATAAATAATAAACAAAAAAAAATTTATAAAATAATAAAATTAATAAAACAAAAAAAACAGATAAAAAATTAAAAACACTAATAATAAGCACATACAATATAAATAATAAAAATAAAAATATAAAAAATTAAAAAAAATAAAAAAACAAACAAATAACAGGATAAAAAAAGAAAATAAAAAATAAAAAAAAAAAGAATAAATAAAAAAAAACAAATAACAAAAAAATATAAAAAAAAATAAATATAAAAAAAAAAAAAAAAAAAAAAAAAAAAATAAATATAAAAAAAAAAAACAAAAAAAAAAATAAAAAATATAATAAATACACAATACACAAAAAAAAAAAACTAATTAACAAAAAATATAGGAAAACTACAAAATAATTAAACTACCGAAAATAAAAAAAAAAAAATAAAAAATAAATTACCCAAGTATAAGAAAAAAATACCCACCCCCTCCCCCCCGCACCCCTCAACCAAAATCCCCCCACCACCCCCCCTCCACCCCACCCCCCCCCGCCCTCACCCCCCCCCACTCCACCACTCCCCACCCCCCCCGCCGCCACCCTACCCCCCCCCCACCCTCCACACCCATTTCCCCTCACCCATCGCATCCTTCCCCCACCCCAACCCACCCAACGCTCAACATCCCCGCCCACCAACGAACACCCCATCTCTCAACCTCCCAAACCAAACCCCCGACCCCACCCCGCCAGCCACCCCCTCCCCCCCAGCCCCCCCTTACGCCCACCACTCCGAACACCTCCCCGCGTTCCTACCCCGCTCTGCAGCCGGCCCCACCACCCCTCCACCCACCACTCCACCAACCTCCCACCCAAGCCCCCCCCCACGCACAACATTACCCACCTAACCGCCCCCCAACACATGCAAACGACCCACCCCCACACCCACCGCACCCGCCCGTCACCACCCCACACACCCAACACACCCCTCACCCCCCCCCCACCCAACACAACCACACGCTTCAACACCCAGCTCCCCCCCAGCCCCCACGCAACCCCCTCCCCCCACCCCCCATTCCCACAACTACACCCACACCACGCACCTCGCCACCCCACCCCCAACCCGACCCCCACCCACCCCCCCGCACTCCAACCCCACCTCCCAACACCATCACGCGCAGACACCACCACCACCACAGTCCCCCTCCCACCCCCACGAACCAGCCACCCCACCACCTCTACACAACCTCCCTCACCCCGCCCCGCGCGCAATCCCGCACCACCCCCACCCCCACCCCAACCCTCACCCCCCCCAAAACACCCACCACAGTCACCAACCCCACCCCCCCCACCACCTCCACCCCCCACCATAACAACCCACACCCACCCGCCCACCTGCCCTCACCCCCCACCACCTCCCCACACCCACCTCCACCCCCCCCACCACCCGAGCCACACACCAACACAGCCCAACCACCGAACCTAAACCCCACCACCTTTCTCCCAGACAACCAGCACCAACACCCCACACAACACCCACCTCACCCCACCCCCCAGCACCCCTGCACGTCCCCGCCCCTCCCACCCGAGCCAAACTCCCCCCTCCTCCCAGCCCCCACTACCTCGCTCCGCACCAAGCACCCCCTCCCCCCAACCATCCCCTCACCCATCCTCACATAAGAACGTATGAGATTCTTATTCAACCATCAACAAACACACAATGATAAACTGGCTTACTAAATAAGAGTTAGGTAGGTCGCTCTCCTAGTCCAAAGATAAAAACACACATAAACATAACAACGTCTTTTGAATTACTACCGGAATAATTTTTATAATTTGTTAAATCATTAAATTTGTCAATAAAATAATTTTATACGTTTTTTCTAAATTAATTTGAACTATTAAATTTAAATTTAGAATCGGTGGACCTTTTAGCTACGACATATGTCTTCGCTGAAGGTGAGTACGCTTGAAAAAAACATTATTTATTCTTTAATTATTATTTAATAAAAATTTATTAAATCTGAAAACAAAAAATATTTTATTGATATATTTTTTTAGCGACGACATACATCATCGCTAAAAGTCTTGGCGGGATAACTTTGGTTTAGGAGGGAATAACTTGATAAGCTAGAAAATCGAGAAATGTTTATTTAATCTAAAAATACTTATTGTTTACTGAATATAATCTTTTAACGACGACTCGTGTCGTCAATTACAAGGTGGTTCCCGTGGTCAAACTTATAACATAAATCGATTTTTGTTGAAAATGTATGTCTCCATACCTTAGCGACGACACACGTCATCGTTAAAAATTGCCCGTCTCCAAAACTAATAAATGCTGTAGTGTTTATTGTAACTTATGATGCGTTGGTTTAAAAATATCCGTATGAATCATAATCGACTTGTATAACTATAATCCTTTTTTCATTGTAGGAAGTTGAAGCTTGACGACCATGTTGCAAACATATGGCCGGAGTTTGGTACCAATGGAAAAGATCAAATAAAGGTCGTCTTCAAGGGTGTGGATTTGTATTTTGAAAATGATTACTATCCGAGTATTGTGACTTTTACTAAAATAATCAGTTTCTATCTTGCAGGTTAATCATGTACTCACTCATAGTGCTGGTCTACACAATGCTCTTGCTGGTATTACCGATAATGATCCTGATTTATATTGTAACTTTGACGAGTGTCTAAAACGCATTACTATGGTCGCGCCTGAGACCGAACCTGGTACCAAAGAGTTATATCACTATCTATCATTTGGGTGGCTATGTGGCGCTATCATTGAGGTATCATTACTTTCCATGGTAAAGCATGCGACTAAGTAATATTTTCAGTACTTCTTATGACACATACGTTCTTTAATGTGCAGCGCGCATCCGGGAAGAAATATCAAGAAGTTCTTGAAGAAGCTTTCGCTCGCCCACTTGGCATTGAAGGTGAGTTTTATATCGGGATTCCTACCAGCATCAAAGAATCTCGTCTAACAACTCTCTCAATCGATGCACCCAATTTCAAAAAGTTTGCCACATTCATCGACAGCCAAAAAACATCTGACACCGCCAGAATGCCTTCATCTTTCACATTCAGCATGCTTGAAAACCTTATTTCATCATCAAACACGCTCAGCTTTCGTCGTGCAATACAACCAGCTGCCAATGCACATTTATCCGCACGTGCATTGGCCCGCTACTATGCCACCCTTGCGGATGGTGGTGTGGTCCCAACCAACACAAATGAACTGGTCCCTGGTATCTTCACCAACCCGAAAGACAAAATTCATGATGCCATTTTGGGAAGGGGAGATTATAATGATTTAATCCTCCCTAGAGGGTCATTCGGGCTCGGGTTTCACAGGATTTTCGCAACCGACGGTTCATTAATTGGGTTTGGTCACATGGGTTTAGGTGGAGCTACAGGATACTGTGACATAAAGAACCGCATCGCTATTGGTGTGACACTAAACAAGTGTTCTTCCGGTGGTTTGACCGGGGAGATAATCCGGTTTATATGCTCGGAACTTGATCTTCCTTTACCACAGCGTTATGCAGTATCAAGTGAGAATATTAAACCAGTTTTCAATTAAAAAAGGTTTGGTCCAAACCTTTGGGATAAAAATTTCTAATAAATGCAACTAATTAGCAGAATTAAGACTGTTTCAGGAACTATAAACTTATGTGGATCATATCAATAAAGCTTTCTTTTCTTTATTATTTGGTTCTAACTTCCGTTATGATCGTTGCTCCTGTGATCAAACCAATAAAACTATCTTTTCTTCATTGTTTAGAAAATAGATGAAAATAGCATAAGGTTCAATATCAAACAAGACGTACAGCCTTGTGGAGCAAGGTTTTCAAGATCGGGATCCTACCTAGGATCGTTTTCGTCTTTGCAAGATCGTGATCGTAAGATCGGATCAGGATATTAAGATCCTACTATAATATCAATTTCTTAATAATCTTTATAATATTAGACAAATCTACAAATTACTATATATCATTAACACAAAACTATACAAAAATATTTTCGAAAATTATGATTATAAAATGTTTAAGAAGATTAACATATAGTTTTTTAAATTCTACAAAACACAACCGATAAATATTTAGTTTTTTCATTATATAACTATCAGATTCAGGGTGGTTCAGCGACATGATAGGTGTACATTTCGTACCTCCATACCAATTTCCAGTGGTAACGTAAAGCCTTCAATTGACTAAATTTCCAACAATCATCCCCAATTTAGAACCATTTCTTTTGCATGAAAATTAAACAATAAAACAAAATGCATAAATGAAAATATCTTGAAGATTAAATTTCCACCTTAGTATATCACACATTCCAAATATTCGAGAATCAGGGGTGCTCTAAGAGTTAAACCATTCAACCCATTTGAATAACTGAAAATAACATATACACAAGTATTCAAGCACTTAAATGCTACTGACATAGTATAAGCCATGTATCTATATCCATTTCATGAATATTTGATTGGCTAAAATCCCAACGCTCCCTGAAGTGGTAAAACTTCACATTTTAATAGGTAGTTCCTTTATTTATGCATCTGCCTTACACTTTTTCAAATGAACCATCAAGAAGAAAACCATTCAGCCTATCCTTCAGCAAATCTGAGCACATCATTAGGATGATATATAAACACATGTGCTCCATTCCCTTGAACATCAATCTTTCCACATTGAATGTAGCTCCTAAGTTTTGTCACGAGGAAATTGGATGTCTTAACATTTAGTGACTACATTGGACTTCAAACACATCCCTTTGGCTGAGTTTATAACCAAATTCCTAGCCAAATCCTTCGTCAAATGATCAACTACATTTTGTTGAGACATTACAAACTCAATAAAAACCACTACATTCGTGATAAGTTCACGAATCATGTTGTGCCTAACGCGTAAGTTTCTAGATTCCCATCGTGCATTTATCTATAAGTCTTTGCCAATGTAGTTGCACTATCACAACAGATAGAAATAGGTGCTATAGGTTTAGACCACAATGAAATCTCAAGAATCAAGTTTTTTAACCATTTCAACTTCTTTACCAATAGATGCTAAAGCCATAAATTCATATTCTATTGTTGAACTTGTGATGCAAGTTTGCTTCTTGGAAGCCCATGAGATAGCACCCCCCCAAGCAAGAATACCCAACACTTATTGAAGAGTTGTATTCAGTGTTGTTGATACAACTTGCATCAATGTATCCTTCCAAAACTAAAGGATATCCAGTATATGACAAACTAAAATCTATAGTTTTCTTCAAATACTCCAGTACCTGTTGAACTACTTACCAATGGTGAGTAGTAGGGTTACTAGTGTACATACTCAGTTTACCCACTTCAAAATCAGTATCAGGCCTTGTACAAGTCATGACATACATCAGGTAGCCAATTATCTGAGAAATTAAGATTCCATTACTTTCATGTTTGTTCCTTATACCAAGGATAACATCAGCTCCCTTCCCATGTCCTTCATGGAGAACCTTAATGACAAGAACTCCTTTGTGAGGTCTACCTGATCTTATTTAGTCCTAAAGATCAACATGTCATCAACATATAGATAAATGATGACTCCATTACCATATTCATTAAATTTTCTATACACACATTTGTCAAATTTGTTAAGAAGATAACAACTGGACAAAACCAATTCATCAAAATTTTGATGCTATTGCTTAGGTGCTTATTTCATTTCATTAAAAGGACTTCACAAATTTGCACACCTGGTTTTCATTTCCAATTAGCAGTCTTATGGTACTGATACGTACTACTCGAGCAGCCAACCATCGCACTGTAAAAATTGGATAGGTTCGATCTATGGTCATTGAGGCCTCCTAAAAGGATCTACTAAATTCATCGAGTTGTTCCAAAGAATCAAAACGTGGCGATCAGTTGGACCTTTGATTAATTAACATCTCTTTTTGTTTTCTACTTATAATTTACATAAAAATAGTAAGTCAAAATAATTAATTACTTAATTTTTTTTTTAAACGGCAACTTTATTAAAAGAACTAGCAAGGAGATAGAAAGACATTACAAAGAAATAAGATAGGGGATTTTTAACCAATACTTCCAAGAAAAAACCCTATTACATCTACTAGAACACCATAAAAAGGACCAAGAAACAATGTCATCAAAAATCGTCGAACGATTAGGAGGCGAAGCGTCAAAGACCAACTGATTTCGAAGCCTCCAAATCCGCCACCAAGCAACATAAAAAACACCTTCTAAAATAGACTTGAGACGGGAAGAAAGCCGAAAGGATAAGAACCAAGCATCCCAATCCGAGAAAGAACAAATCTCCTGCCAATCCAAATCCCACCAACGACAAATTTTACGAAGAACAACCCGAGCCACGTCACATCGAAAGAAAACATGCTGAACATCCTCCATAGCAGCATTACAAAGAGGACACAGATGGGAATCCAACAAAACACCTCTACGGCTAAGATTGACTCTAGTAGGTAACCTATCACGACGAGCACGCCAAGAAAAAACATTAACTTTAATAGGAATGAATTTAACCCATCTCGTTTCAACATCCGACGAAGGGAGAAACAAGTCATCAATAAAGTTTCTGATGACTTTAACCTTGAACTCTCCATCTCCCGACAAATCACAAGTCCACCTATCTTTGGAAGACGAGAGGACAACCGAGTTCATAATTGAAGAAAGGTCATCCCACTGCTGCCGCTCAGCTCCATCACGCACGTCCCGGCGAAAAGAAGCTGAGACCGAAGAAGCTCCCATTTTATTAGCCACCACAATCTCCTTATCCAATTCGAGAGCAAACAAACGGGGAAACTGAACACAAAGAGGGGCATCAGCTAACCATATATCATACCAAAAACTAGTACAAGACCCGTCCCCAATCCGCTTCTTACAATGCGAAGAAAAATCAAAACCAGAATCTTTCAAAGATTTTACTTCACGTAAAATAGAGCACCAAATCGAGGGTTGATCGGTCACATGAAGATCAAACTTTGAGCCATAAATCGCTTGAATAACTTTACACCATAAAGAGCCATCGCCAGAAATGAAGCGCCACACCCACTTCAACAAAAGAGCACGATTCAACGCGAAGAAACTTGAGACACCAAGACCACCGTTCAGTTTGGACGCTAAGACATTGTCCCAAGCTACCCACGAAATCTTTCTATCCGAAGAATCAACACCGTTGAAGAACTTACTACGGATAGATTCCATAGTCTTCAACACGCCTTTTGGAACCTTAAAGATTGACATATAATAAATTGGAGAGGCCCCAAGAACGGATTTAAGAAGGGTCAATCTGCCGCCTATGGAAAGGGTTTTAACCTTCCATTTAGATAACCGGGCTTGGAGTTTGTTCACCAAGCCAACCCAAGCCGACTTCCGAGACATACACTCCCCAACCGTCACACCAAGATAACGAAAAGGAGTGTTCAAAACAGCACACCCGATCCTATTCGCCGCCTGCACAACAACATTCTGAGAAACCCCGACACCCAAGACTTGGCTCTTAGCAATGTTGATCTTAAGACCCGACGCAAGATGGAAGCAATTAAGAACTTTAACAATATTATGTAAGTTCTGTTCGGACCACTCTCCAATGAACATGGCATCGTCAGCATAAAAAAGATGAGAAATATTAACCGAGCCATGCAATTGAAAACCTTTAAACAGCCCATCATCAACAACACGGGAGAAAGAGATATGTAACGACTCCATAATAAGAATGAAAAGATAAGGGGCCAACGGATCACCTTGTTTCAACCCACAACAAAAAGGGAACTCGGACGTTGGGCTACCATTAACCAATATGGAAGCCATGGAGGAAGTAAAAGTACCACGGATCCACCTACACCAATTCGGCCCAAACCCAAACGCATGAAGAATATCCAAGAGATAATCCCACCGAACCGAATCATACGCCTTAGCAAAATCAACCTTAAAAAACATAGCTTGCTTCTTTTTTCTCTTACACCAGTTTAACATCTCATTTAAGATAAAAGGACCGTCCAATATTTGTCTATTAGCAACAAAGGCCGATTGAGTCTCGGAAACTAAATCGGATATAACAGTAGCCAAACGATTAGCTAAGACTTTCGTGATCACCTTATAAACGCATCCAATCAAACTGATAGGCCGAAAATCATTAACGAACTTAGCATCATTAACTTTAGGAATTAAGGCGATGAAAGACGAGTTACACCCCCTTGGAAACGTACCAGACTTAAAAAAATAGTCGACCGCATCGCAAAAATCCGCTCCGACAAGACTCCAATACTTTCTAAAAAATTCAAACGTATAACCATCGGGGCCAGGAGACTTATTCTCGCCACAGTTCCAAACAGCCCTACGAATTTCGTCCCTCGATACTGCCCTATCCAGCTCATCCACCTGATCCGAAGACAACCGATTATGAAAAGGAGCGTTAAGTTTGAGACGATCATGACACGGTTGCTGAAATCGAACTTCAAAGTGATTCTTAAATGCCTCCTTCACAATACTCGGATCAGTACACCAAGTGCCCTCAACGAAAACACCACGAATCGACAACTGAGACCTTTTCTTATTAATAATACCATGAAAGAATTTAGAATTCTCATCTCCTTCGATAGCCCATTTGATTTTAGATTTTTGAACCAGATCCTTAACCTCCAAAAGTTTAATATGAAACTCAACTTCTGAATTCTTTGAAGAAATCAAAAGAAAAGTATTCTATTTTTGCTGAAATCAAGGGGTTATAATCGGCGATATTCTATGAGATCCGAGAGTATGGTAAGTAAGAAAGTGCGTTGTAGATTCTTATCCAAGACTTGTATCATTTGATGATGCCATATGAATCGCTAGAAACAACCACACTCAAAGGTAGGGCATTTCCCATTTTTATAGGAACTTCTGTACCAGAAATAATGGTATCTTCAATTATAGCCCCTCCGGGATGTAAAATATATCTCTTCTCACCATCCCTATAGTGTATGAGACAAATGTATGCATTTCGATTTGGGTCATATTCTATGGTTACGATTCTACCATATATGTCTTTTTCATCAAAGTAATATATCCTTGACTTTTGTCTAAAGCGCTGAATGACCAGTCTAGCTTTGAGCTTTTATATAGTTCCATCTACTTTCATCTTTCTTTTAAAGCTCTATTTGCAACCCAAAGGTTTGGAACCATATCGTACATCAGCTTACACCCATGTGTTGTTGTCCATGATGGAATACATCTCATCATTTAATGCTTCTTTCAAGAAAGCAGCATCTTGGGACTTTGTTGCTTCATCAAATATTTTAGGGTCATCCTTATCATTAAAGCAATAGGAGTGTTGGTCAGAGAACTCATCTTTTTTCCTACAATTAAGTATAATTGGAAATGAGGTTCAAATGACTTTGGAGTCTTATTACTTTTGCCTTTTCTAAGCACAAGTTGTTGAACCACAATCTCTTCATGTACCTTTTTAGAGACCTCTAAATCACCAATGTCACCAGTTCTATTTATAACTAGAATCCAGAGATTTTATCTATGTATAGATAAGAATTTATTCTCATCAAAGATTGCATCCCTTGACTTAGTTATAGAATTAATTGAAACAAACTCATAAGGTTCAATAACAACATAGAACCTAAATGTCTTAGAATGCACAACATATCCAATGTATATGCAATCTACTCAATGACCAGCAGGCGGTTTTTATTCTAGAGCCTCGCCTCATGCATTGACTTGCTACTATGTTGCCCTCGTTGATGTTGATACCAATATTTTTACACACACTCAAGCAAAAATTCATGATGCATTCGTGGGAAGTGGAGACAATAAGGATCTAATCTCACAAAATGGTAAAATCTATTAGACGGTAACTGTTGGCCAAGCCCGATTAGGGTTTGATTCTGTCCATTATGGTTTCTAGATTTAATTGCATTATAAATATCCTATCAACAATACAATATCTCCTACGAGGTTTTAATGTTCTACACCTAGGCAGCTATATTGAGCAGCCTCCTCTAGGCCACCCAGTCAAACCCTACCCCAACCATTATTCCTTTTCTTTTGAAAAAAATGCAAATTTTTGACCAAAACCCTAACTGCGTACTTTTTTTGGCACAACTTTTAAACCGTTTAGAGTTAATTGATGCGGTTAGTGGCATTCTCTTTGTTTTTCAATTCATAAAAACCAACTTGATTAATCTCCGTCGGCCGTCGAACATGCCGTCAGAAGCCGGTTGCCGCACCAAAAGAAAGAATCTATGCTTTACTTTTGTTTCTTTGCTTTTGCTCTTACTTTTGCTGCATGATTAAGATTAAATTTTTTTATTTTAATTGCTTCCACTTGCTCTTGGATTTCTTTTTCAATAAATCATTGCTTTTACCGCAATAATGTATTTTTTTCTTTTTCTTAGTTTAGCTTTTTTAATTGTTAATTTAGTTTCTAATTAAATCTGAGCTTTCGCGATTTCTCCGCTCGGATAGTGAGGGGGTATTACACAATAAATACGGCCCAAATCCGATTGTGGGGTTGGTTCCATTAAGGTTTCTAGATGTAAATGTATTATAAATATCGTATCAATAATACTATATCTCCTACGGGGTTTTAAGGCTCAAAAAATCGGGCTTAGGATTGTAAGGCTTGTAGCAACTGAAGGTGGTTGGGTTTGGTCATGCTCGATTTGGTGGATCTATCGAGTATGTTGATAAAAATAACATGTTTACGATTAGTGTAATGTTAAACTAGCATCTTACGGGGCTTTGACAGGGAAGACAATACGCTCTATTTGCCCCTAACTTAGAGGGTGTTTGGGGTTGCGATTTTCACCTGCTTATCTGCTTAACACGTTTCCAAAACGCAAAAAATCCAATTTTAGTGTTTGGCAAAACAAGAATCAAAATCACTTATCTCCGTTTACAGGGCATCAAAACGTGGTTTTGCAAAAGCATCTCTCCACCTACTTTTGTAAAACGTAATTTTGCCCTTCTATAAAAATTACCAAACTGTCCTTTTTCAGACATAGATCGCCATTGTTAAGAAAGGTTTTCAGGAGACGAAGTTGTAGAAGATAACCTAATACCCTAAAGATAGACAACTTATTAGGCCTGGCCCAATAGAAATTACATTTACAAAACGTTTTATACGGTAGAGTTGATGTATATAATACAACTAGCTTAAAGACCCGTGTAACCCTGGGTGTATTTTAAAGAACTTATTTTGTAAGAAGTTACATTCATAAATAATGTAAGAAAAACACTAAACGTAAACATGTTTCGTTAATATATGAAAGAAATAATCAGATAATAAGTGCATTATTAGATAAACATTTGAGTTTGTAACAATTAAATAAATAAATGTCATACTTTTAACGCAAGTTTATGGTTTTGAACACGTGAGAACTTCAATCAATTGCTTGATTAATATTTATTAATAACATTATCAGGACTCCTACTTTTAACGCAACTGTGTGGTTTAGAACACCTGAGAAATTCAATCAATTGATAGATTCTGGTGAGAAAATGGATTGATTTATGGCGGCGTCACATTCGGTTTTATCTATGTTGTCGCAACTTAAGTAAGCCATTGAAAATTTCTCCAACAAATGATCGTTTATAGTGTCCACAACTTCATTCATTGGAGCAAGAATGGCCTTTTCTTGGATATATGAAAGATCATTTATGTTATCTAAAATGTTTGGATAAGTAAAATCGATAATAGATGTTACCTGGTCAGCCACATGTATAAGAATTTTGTCAGTTACATCTATCGAAACCTCTTTGTCGTTTGCTTTTTGAGGTCCAATGAAATAAGGTAATTAAGTAATTATGATGATATAAGATAACATTATTTAGGAGAATTTGACAAATAAAAGAACGGTGCAATATGGTGTTACCTGACTATTCACATAAAATCACCCATATCAACTCGTTACACAATATTACCCATATCAACCTTACACAAAATTACCCATATCAACCTATTACACAAAATCGCCCATATTGACTCGTTACACAAAACAATTATAACAGTGACACTTAGTGGGTTTTACCATTAGAATCATTTCCCACCAGTAGAAAAATCTAATGGTAGAATGAATGTAACACAACAGTATAAATCAAATAGATTTTAACACAATTGAAGCTTACATAGATTATTTGTTTGAATCGAGGTTATGTGAATCACAGTAGATTGACTTATGATGTCTGCAAAATGAAAAGTGAATAAAATTAGTTTAACCTATATCCAAATCACAACAACATGTAATACATGTACGAATGAATCGGTTTCTTATGTATTTGTTTTTGAATCAGTGTTAGAGAGAGATTGATTTAAATTGGTGTTAAAGGTAGTCCTCATGATTATATTAATTGGGGTTATTAATGCATGTTCTTTAAAGGGTTGTAAAAAACCAAAGAGTGTAGAAGAAGATCAATTGGTGGAAGGTTTTGAATGTGTTTTAAAAATTAAACAGCATTGATGTTAATTGAAACTGGCGGATGTTTTTGAATTGACAAATAAAAGAACGGTGCAATATGGTGTTACCTGACTATTCACATAAAATCACCCATATCAACTCGTTACACAATATTACCCATATCAACCTTACACAAAATTACCCATATCAACCTATTACACAAAATCGCCCATATTGACTCGTTACACAAAACAATTATAACAGTGACACTTAGTGGGTTTTACCATTAGAATCATTTCCCACCAGTAGAAAAATCTAATGGTAGAATGAATGTAACACAACAGTATAAATCAAATAGATTTTAACACAATTGAAGCTTACATAGATTATTTGTTTGAATCGAGGTTATGTGAATCACAGTAGATTGACTTATGATGTCTGCAAAATGAAAAGTGAATAAAATTAGTTTAACCTATATCCAAATCACAACAACATGTAATACATGTACGAATGAATCGGTTTCTTATGTATTTGTTTTTGAATCAGTGTTAGAGAGAGATTGATTTAAATTGGTGTTAAAGGTAGTCCTCATGATTATATTAATTGGGGTTATTAATGCATGTTCTTTAAAGGGTTGTAAAAAACCAAAGAGTGTAGAAGAAGATCAATTGGTGGAAGGTTTTGAATGTGTTTTAAAAATTAAACAGCATTGATGTTAATTGAAACTGGCGGATGTTTTTGAATTGACAAATAAAAGAACGGTGCAATATGGTGTTACCTGACTATTCACATAAAATCACCCATATCAACTCGTTACACAATATTACCCATATCAACCTTACACAAAATTACCCATATCAACCTATTACACAAAATCGCCCATATTGACTCGTTACACAAAACAATTATAACAGTGACACTTAGTGGGTTTTACCATTAGAATCATTTCCCACCAGTAGAAAAATCTAATGGTAGAATGAATGTAACACAACAGTATAAATCAAATAGATTTTAACACAATTGAAGCTTACATAGATTATTTGTTTGAATCGAGGTTATGTGAATCACAGTAGATTGACTTATGATGTCTGCAAAATGAAAAGTGAATAAAATTAGTTTAACCTATATCCAAATCACAACAACATGTAATACATGTACGAATGAATCGGTTTCTTATGTATTTGTTTTTGAATCAGTGTTAGAGAGAGATTGGTTTAAATAGGTGTTAAAGAGAGATTTTTTATTAATATGGAATTGTAACTGATTATTAATGTTAAAGAGAGATTGGTTTAAATAGATTGTTGAAGAATAATCAATTAATGATAGGTTTTGAATGCGTTTTGAATATTATAATGTTAATTGAAACCGATTATTAATATGGAATTGTAACTGATTGTAGAAGAGTTTAGAAGAAGAATAAGTTAATGGTAGGTTTTGAATGCGTTTTAAATATTATAATATTAATTGAAACCGATGAATGTTTTTAATGCATGTTTTGATTGATGGTGCAAATATGGTGTTATACATTTATGGTTAATTAAGGTAGTCCACATAAGAAAATTTACTGGGATAATTAATTCTTATGCTTTAAAGGGTTGTAAAAAAGCTTATTTTATTTTATTACATAGTATATAGATATAGATAGATATAGATATAGATGATTCGAAACAAAATTATATTGATTATTTAAAAACAAACACATCAAAGTAGATAGGTGTCAATCAAAGATCAATTTGAATTGAATTATTAGGTTTACACCATAAACATAAAAATAATCGTAAATAATATAAATCAAATGGATTTCATACAACTGAAGCTTACATAGATTATTTGCTCGAATCAAGGCTATGCGAATCACTATAGATTGACCTATGAAGTCTACAAAAAAAAGTAAGAATAAAATTAGTTCAACCTATATCCAAATCACAACAACATGTAATATACATGTACGATTGAATATGTTGCTTATATATATTTTTTTGAATCAGTGATAGAGAGAGATTGGCTAATAGGTGTTAAAGAAAGATTGGTTATTAATATGGAATTGTAACTGATTGTAGAAGAGTGTAGAAGAAGAATGAATCAATTAATGATAGGTTTTGAATGCGTTTTGAATATTATAATGTTAATTGAAACCGATTATTAATATGAAATTGTAACTGATTGTAGAAGAATGTAGAAGAATAATCAATTAATGGTAGGTTTTGATTGCGTTTTGAATATTATAATCTAAAACTGATTATTCATATGGAATTGTAACTAATTATAGAAGATTGTAGAAGAAGAATCAATTAATGGTAGGTTTTGAATGCGTTTTTGAATATTATAATGTTAATTAAAACTAATGAATATTTTTAATGCATGTTTTTAATGATGGTGCAATATGATGTTGTACATTTGTGGTTAATTAAAGTAGTCCACATAAGAAAATTTGATGGATAATTAATTCTTATGCTTTAAAGGGTAATATTCATGGTGATTTGAAAATCAGTTGTTTAATCAAAAGAATACACTGATTGATTGAAATTGAATATTAGGGGATGATTGTTTTTTTGGGATTTTGTTGACCGATTCTTCTTTACATTAAATGCTGAAAGTGTGGATGTAGGTGAGCCGTTGATTATTAGTGAATATTCAGGTGTCATTTTTACAATTTTTTGCTTCAAGATCAAAAAATCAAAAACCTTCTTTTATATAGGTTATAAATATAGATATAAAAAATATATATATTTATATAAATTCGGTTTTTGGTTCGGTTCTCAGTTCAGACTGTCAAACCCATATCTAACTCGAGAACCAAAGTTTAAGTTCCAACTTGGATAAAATTTCAATTATTTCAAGTACCAAAGTTTAAGTTCCAACTTGGAACACGTCATTGTTGACTTGAGTTTTGGACTTTTGGCATTGAAAAGTTTAAGTTGGGCCTTAGATAAGTTGACTACTGGCCCATACAATTCATCATAAGTTTACCGACCTAAATAAAACCGACCCATTGCTTTATAAATAAAACCAACCTATTTTCTTTCATTCTCACGTACTGTAAAAAATATAACCATTCATTCATTCTTTCGACTACTGTCTTTGTTTTGAGTTTTTCGCAAAAGAAGACATAATAACCAGGCTAAAGAAAGAGTCATGCCTGCTTCGGACATTCCCGTACCTGCTTATTTTTCGGACGACAGCATTGTGTCCTCGATTCCACTAGTTATCTTATCAGATACCGAGACTGAGATTGCCCCAGAGTTGGAGGCGACTGCTGTCGTTTCACCTGCTGATGTACCTGTTCATCACGATTCTGAGCCTGCAGGACCGTCTCATAAGAGATGTAGGTCCCCACCACCAGCATCATCAGCTGTACCACCGCCAGATACCACAGCTGAGGCTGTCATACCAGAGTTTGTTATGGCCCCAGATGCTCCCGTTAAACGTCGTAGAGTAGATGCCCGTCGTTGGTATTTTGTTAAAGACAAAATCGATAATTGGAGACACCAGGAGGGTGAGCCCAGGTACGAGATGGAGGAGGGTCCTTTAGCCCAGATACACCCGATTACTGGTGAGCCTATTCACCGCACCATCCCCCTACTCGTGGCGAGGCTCGTCCGCCTTGACAGGCAGATTGAGGAGATCCACGACCACCAGCGAGAGGTTTCAGTTGCGAGGGTTGAGACAAGTGAGCAGGAGATTGAGGCCCTGCGTGCTAGAGCTGCGACTGCAGAGGCCAACTTTGCCATCCTACGTGATGTACTTTGGATTGCTGGAGTTAGGATGACAGACCTTGAGTTTCGAGCTGAGGATGCAGAGTTTAGATTGCACCAGTGTGAGCGTGGATGGATTCAGGACCGTGCACGCATTAGGAGACTTGAGGAGCATCTTGGTATTGGACAATAGACTAGTATCATTTGTGGCTATCGTCCATATTAGGATTATGAACTCCCTTTTGTAAAAGGATGATGTAACCAGCTAGTTCTTCTATGTTATGATAACTTATTTACCTATTAGATATTTTTTATTTATTCTCTGCGTATCGTGAAGTTATCTATTTCATTTTGGCATATCGCGAATCTCTTAGGTCCTTATATCCCCGTTCGTCACAATATAGTTATTCTATATATCGTTTATGATGACTGCATTAGAGCATTAGAGCATTACTCTCAGCCTTAAGTTTACAAAAGAATTGGAAAACATTAGTAGTAGTTAGCTTATGTTGGGGTGTTCATCGGTTCAATTACATGGTTGTTCAGTTTATTCGGTTTTTTTTAAATGGAAACTGAACCAAACCCAATTCAAATTAGATTTAACCGAACCGAATTTGAATTCGGTTTGGTCTTCGAGTTTATTCGAATAACCTGAATCACATTATCTTTTTATATATATACTAGACGAGTACCCGTGCATAACAACGGGATTTTATAGCGATAAATAATTATATGGATATTTTGGTTATACAAAACGTTACAAGGGTCCATTAATGGTATATTATGGCTGTCAAAATTTTGTCAATAGAATCGTAACTCATAGGTTGGATTGATATTCAATGAAATTATGGTTTTCATACATATAGTTTTCTTAATTTTTCACTTTCAAAAATAGGGCGTAAACCCTTGATATATGCACTATTAATATGAATTTGATTTTCGGTTTGGTTCGGTTTATAATTTTCCAAAACCATGCAAATCGATAATCGAATACCTAGCTCAGTTTGGTTTGATTTTGACAAATCTGGTTACAAATTCGGTTATAAATTTTTAGCTCAGTTTAATTTTGGTTTTCGATTCCTCCGGGTTTGTGTATAAACTTGGACATATAAACGTTGGAACTAGGGGTGTTGATTGGTTCGGTTAATTCGGTTCGATTAAAAAAAATAGGTCAACCCGAAAACCGAACCGAACCGAACTAGAATTCAACCGAAACGAACCAAAAACCGAAATTCTCTTTTGGATACGTATTAGGATAAAATATTATTGATCTTTTTATATATATAAATACTATTTTCAAGGCCCGCCCGTTGGGCGGGGAGCTTTAAAGGATTGTTGAAAGAAACATCCACATCTTGATACTTTATGTTATTGTTTTTTATTATTCCAACTACTGCATATCATTTAGATAAGTTATTGTTGATGTATTGTGCATAAATAAATGTATTTAGCAAGAGAGTTTATAAGCATGAAGTTATAAATTTTACAGCTAAAAACTAAAAAATGACCAAAAAAATGAAGAGCGCACATTTTAAAGGGTGTTTGGATTGCTGTTATCTGCTCCTTTTTGGTGGCTAATCTAAACGTCGTCAGCTTATTTGCTATATCAGAGTCACACAAACATAGCAGGCAGACCTTAGCAGACATTATTTTAAGTATTAGTCCAAAATCAGTCAATCACGAAACTAACATTTCCGCTAAAAGAACTCAATTTCACAACAAAAAACAAAATCACAGATCTTATACATCATGATGCACAGGAATCAAGATAAGCATGAAATTAATAAGCCTAATCTCCAAGAATATAATTAGGATTTTGGTAGGCTTGAACAAAAAGTACCATTTTAGGTATCAAGATTAACACATGTATACATATGGGCTGAAGCATTGGCGCCATGCTAATGTTCACTTTAAATTTCTTCCAAGATTCTTTGGAACTCTATGCCACTTGCTGACAGTCGTTTCATGGCGTCAAATGTAGTGAGCTTAATGCTGCAACAACATTAAGTATTCCATCAACAATCGTAAGAAGCGGTATTCTTTTGCAAATAAACCGATGGGTTGTAAGTTGTTTGGTAAGGTTTTCAAAGCATTAGGTACAAAACCCCTGTATAATCTAGCCACACCATCACGAGCAACAATAGCTAGACAAGATCATCCAAACAAAATATAACAACCCAAGAATTTTCATCAAATGCAAAACTTATTTTACTATTATCACGATTGTACGGGGAAATTTTTCGCTTTATTACATTACTTGCATTGTCAATATCTCATTAAGCAAGGTAACTTGCATAACTAAAGTAGACAAGCTCACGCAACCTATCTATGGCAATCCTATCTTCATATATGTCAAGAAAACATCATAACATATCAAGTCAATATCATCATATTCCTATTACAAGGTACATTATTCCTATAATGTACTATTCGCAACGTTATATCAAAACAGGCTTTAAACCGTTATCGTATACCTCTAAACCCTAATTCTATGAAGGGTTAATATCTAAAGTGAATGTACAAGCTACTAAAGCATATATACAAGTAATATAACATTTCAATTGAAATATAAACTCCCTCCAAGTCAAGTACAAGTTTTCAAAGCACAATGTACAAGTCATTAAGCGTGACATCTAAAATAGCCGTTTTACCTCCGTTTTCATTCTAATTTCTTCACCATTACTTGTGTACAAGCTACTTGATTGATGCTAAACTACACCTCTTATATATAATATATAATAAAATATAAAATATATAGTAAGTATATTCTAAAAACACAATCAATGAAACCGAGAAGTAGTATAGAATATCCTCGGGTCGTTCATCCCCAACGAGGCTGTGCTGGAGAATCGATACAGTCAGAAGATTGGAGTTTGAATGAGAGTAATGATTTGGAAGTGTAGAAAGCTAAATTAATCAATAACAAACAAAAACGATTGAGAAAAAAAAACTAAAAATTATGAAATTAAGCTAAAAAACGAGAGCAGGAATCCCGAACAAGAGGTCAAAAACCTAAAATCTTAAAAATTAGCCCTACAAAGAAATTTTTACATCTAAACTACTCTAGAGGACTAATAATGAAGAATGAAAAAGACTAGACTAAAAACGGAGGTCGTTTGACCCAAAAACAAGTCAAGTCAAGATCCGTACCCGAGACTCGTTCTTTAAAAATCAACAGTTTGAAAAATTAACCCTACGAAAGTCTTTCTATTTTTCCTACGTAAAATATGACTAAAGAAAATTTTCTAAAAAAGAAAAATATTTTTTTGATAATTTTTATATTTTTTATGAATTTTTAAAACTTTTAAAGAAATTAAATTATAAAAAATACTAAACTTATTTTAAAAATTCTGAGAAAATTACTAAAATTACTAGACCCTACAACTACCCTAGGAAAAATAAGAAACCCGAGATTGAGCTTATGAATAAGCTCAAAATAAGCTGGAAAGAGCTTATAAGCTAAAAGGGGAAAATGAGTATTTGAATTAAATCTTGCAACATATGGTTGGATAGCCTTGCCGGGTCGAGTGGTAAGAGTGTTGTGTTGTGAGAGTGAGGGGAGGGGTTCGAGTCCCACTCCCACCCCTTTTTTATTTGCTACAGTAATTTTTTTAACTTAAATTTTTTTTACACAAACTTGTTAAGCACATTGCACTAATCATTTTTCATAACTACAGCTTTGTGTGAAAAGCTAAGAATAAGCTGAAAAAAGTGCTAACAGGACAGACATACAACTAAATATGCACAAAGCTCAAATGGCTTATCTCTTTTTGGCTTTTTGGACTAATAAGCTAACATATTAACAAATAAGCTGAAAGGGATTTTCTAACCTCACCTAATAAGCACTTATGAATTAAAATCTAACAACTAAATAAGCTAGAAAAGTAAGTTTAAATCAACAGAAGGCTTAAAAAAGAAAAGGGAAAGCTTTAAAGGAAGAAATAAGCAAATGGAAAGGACAAATAAGCAAAAACAGATGATTAGAAATAACTAAGGAGCACTTATGAAAAAGAATAAGCCAAGAAAACAGACTAGAAATCAATGAAAAGCCAAATAAGCCATTTGGCCAGGACTGCTTAGCCAAACAGCTCAAAGGGGGACCTTTGAGCTTATAAATAAGTCACCTAGGGGGTTCCTATGGCTATGAGGCTTATAGAGGTTTAGACTACAGCTTATTGGCTTCCTGAAAAGGCAAGAAACAAAGAAATTGGAAAGCAAAAGAGCAAACAAAAAATGCTGAGAAAAGTGCAGTTTGCACCAGGGGAGATCCTTAAGCTAAAACAGGTTGAATTGGCTTCTAATGAGCTTGTAAACCAAAAATCAAGCATTAACTCTAAAGGGAGCTTATGAAACTAAGCTGCTGAACTAAGGACAATTAAAAGGCAAGAAAAACCTCAGGCATTTTTACCCTAGGTAAATAAAACTAATTGTACTTAAATCCTACTGCATTATGGCTCTAAAAGGGAGTAAGAACAAGACTTTAAAAGGCTTTAATCCAAGGGTTTGATATAAAATATTTAAAAGGAAAACAGTTCCACCAGTTTATACAATTTGCACAAAATAACTTAAAATTACTTTTTAACTGAAGAAACTAAAAGAAAACTGATTAACTCTGAGAAAATAAGCTAGGCAAAGCTGGTTTAATTGCCAATATGGTCTAACAACCATTTTTGACCCATTTTGAACCCTGACCCAAACACTCCCTTAAATCTTCAAAATCCATTTTCTTACTGACTTAAGCTGATTTAATCCATGGTAAGTAAAAACAAATGACTAACTAGAATTTTTGAGCAAATTTAAGCACATAAAACACAAGATTAAGCACTTAACATAAGCAAATCACATATGG
>BQNB010073764.1:0-32007 GCA_026074375.1 Tanacetum coccineum
GGTGGAGGTTTGATCCTTCACCAAGCCTATGGTAATTTATATGCTATGACAGGTAATGAGTGTTGATTTTCCGTTTCCCCTATGTTATAATTTATTATACACTCGAGTGAAAGAGAGAATCCTAAACACTTATGAGAGGTGCTAGTGTATACTTTCTGTGCTTTTAATTACGAGGTCTATAAGGTTGTGTTGTAAAATACTCTTAAAGAGTAGGTAAAATGACCCCTCATATTGTTATTGTCTAGGTAGAAAAGCCTATTTGCTTAAGGACAAGCCAATCCCAAGTGTAGGGGTATTTGATGAGGTGTCATTTTATACACTTTTTCAGGGCCGTTTAACCCCCTAAATCGCGAGTTTATGCCCAAAATAGGTACTTAATCATTCCTTTTTAGGTATTTTGCATTTGGAAGGCATTTGGAAGAAATTCAAGTGACGTGGGCTCATTTGGAGAAGAAACGGACAAGACTACGGACCTACACAAACATTGCTCAAGAATTTCTCCTCAGAGGCTGGAGACGGCGTCATAGATTGCACGTGACGCCATCATAATTCCTACCATGACAGCGTTACAAGATATCGTGACGGCGTTAGCTTGCACGACCCAACCCACGATCTAGAATATTCTTATCATGACGGCGTCACGATTAAAACGCGACGTTGTTGCAATGATTTTCCTATATATACAAATCCGTTTTTAGGGTTTTAAGTGTGTACCTTTAGAGTAAAAGAAAGGGATGAACCCTAGTTCATTTAGCAGTTGTTAGGGAAGATTTTAGGGCCTCAAAACCCTATGTATTTCCTTCAATTCATGTTTTAATCAAGTAAGACTATCTTAATCATTCAATATGTCTTGTTGTGTGATTCTTATCTGTTCTTGCTTTATCTTTAACATGCTTGGCTAAACCTTCTATTGTGTTTATTTATGATTGTATGAAACCTAGAATATAGATCTTAGTGGTGTTGCTTCTTGTGATGAATATGCATGTTAGGTCTTAGAAAACCAGCTTTTGTATGTATCGTTGTTGATATGTCTAGGAAAACATGATTATGTAGAAAGGATACCATCGAGTAACAGTCTTCATACTACCTTTCCCCTTATATGGTTGATCCACTCTTAATATATTTCAAATGCATTTAATATACTCTTAGGGGTCTTGTAATAGTATTCATACTATCTTACTTGTGCGTTGCCTTAACGGAATATATAATAGACGGCGGGTTCGTGTAATTCGTTCATGACTTTGGAAATAATTACTAGATCATCACAAGTGTGACAAAGCAACAACACTAGGAGAATCAATCTAGGGAGTAATACATGATTAAATAAACACAATCTTTTATTATATTGTTATCACCAGTAGCTTAGTTATATTTAGTTTAATAGCTAAAACCAACCAAACCTCTCAAATATATGATTTACTGCTTTCCTATAAACACAAAAATACAGAAATAATCTTCTCTCAACCCTTAGAATTCTATTAGACCTTGATCAAGCCTTCCCAACCTATTCCCCGAGTGAACGATAACAACCCCGAGTCTTGCCTATACTACTACAACAACGATTAGGTGCTCTGTCTAGGGGGTTGTAAAACTTCTTGTAGAAGTCCTATGACGACCGCATCATTCACCAGCTTTCGCGCGTTTTCGACGCATTTTCGCCATCTTTTGTGTGTTTTTGTAACCTTTGCCCTTTTTGTGTTCTGAATATTTTAGTTATAGTCCTTTGACTATTTGACTGTTGTCAGTTCATTCAGATTTTGTACTGTGCTTGACGGGTTAGGATTTTCGCAGAGAATACTGATGATTAAGGTTTATAAATGTGATTAATAGATCGAAAGTCCTTTTTGAAAGGTATTATGTTTCATTATTAATCGGGGTGGTTCGACCTGTGAATTTATTGAGAAATGCCAAAAACGAGATCCGACACGTCCCGTTAATGTCCAACTGAGTTTTTTGAAAGAGTGTAAAAGTGAAAATATGTCAAGTAAATACTTAGGTTAATGGGAAAAGTATATTTAAGTGAATAAAAATGCAAATTAACTTTGGGGTAAATTTTGCGGTTGAGTTTTACGAGCTTTTAAGTGATTTCGACAGGAAAAGAAAGGCTCGAGACCCCATGGGATACCATGGCCGGTTAAATGGTCAAGAGGAGGGATCAAGATGGCTTAATTTTAGCTAATGTGTCCTAAATTGTACACATACATGCCTTTCACTAAACAAATCCACTCATTATCCATTTCATTTCAAAAAAATAAAAACACACACATAGGTGTATGTGTGTGTGTGTTTCGTCCTCCACCTAACCACCATAAAAAATTCCAACTTTGATCAAGAGCGTGATATTCCGGGTTGATACGAGTGTTTTGGGTATTCATTTACAACTGCGTTTGAGTTGTCCGTTCGTTTACGAAATATAAATTTTTTGAAAATTTCTTGTAAGTGTTCAAATTTAAATTCGTTTGTCATTTTGGGTTATTTTGATGCATAACAGAATTGTTAGTTTGTACAAGTTGATCGTTATGAAAATTGATTTTTGGAAGCGAAATGAAAGAAAAAGAGGGTGTTTGGTTGGTGTATGGTAAAAAGAAAAAGAGGGTTTTTGTAATATTGATGTTGTGGTCGTGATGGTTGAATAATATTTGATGCTAGAATGCTTATTTTTGATAGTAGCTTGTATGGCTTATTCGGACTTATTTTTAAGCTATTTCTTGGCTTATTTAGGCTTATATGCCACGTGTAGATTTCCAAAATCACTAGGAACGTGATTTTTATTATTTTTATATTATGGCGTATGTTGTGGACTATTTTTGAGACTTAAAGGTCGATAACCAAATGCAATACGTAGCCTATAAGACTTTATTTTCAAGCGGCTTAATGATACGTATTTTGAAGTTTATAGACTCACGGCCAATAAGTCTATTTGAGCCGCGGCTTAATGGGATGGCTTATTATGGTCCGAATTATTTTCTACATATAAGTATATACTTATATATGTAAATGGACATTGGTTTTAGACTTGGATTATATTTTTGACTTTTAAATGTCCTAATGGACCCTTGTTGGGCCTTAAAGCCCAATAAGCGATATTTAGTAGTTATGAGAATTTTGACGGACTTTTGAAAGTGGAAATGTATTTACGAAGTGATATTGAACGATGTGATGGGAAAAACGTGTTGGTAAGCGTTAAAAATTAAGATTTTGGAATTTTGTCGAAAAGTGTCGAATTTGTGAAAAATTGTTGAAAATAAGGTTTGAAACCTTGGAAAACGTTGTATAAACGTACGGGTCATGTCGAAATTTCATAAAATATTTATAATTAGAAATTTTTTTAAAAACATGATTTTTGATTTTAAATAATAAAATAATATTTAATTATTTTTATTTATTTAATAAATTCACTAAAAGACGAAAAATATAATTTTTTCTTCGTAAACTTCTCTAATGTTTTATTATGAGTAAAAACGTTTCATTTCAATCGTATTAATGATTATTTTGAGGTGACAAAGGTTTACCGAATGGACTTGTCGAAATATATTTATAATTATTAATTATAAATATTTTTATATTCTTATCTATTTTACTCTAAATAGTAAAGTATGTATTATCGGAGGAATGAGAATTGATATGAATGTGGAGGTTTAGTCAACCATCACACTACTAAAAAACTGTTTTGGTATTTGTAACAACGGCGTCTAAAATACTATGCAAAAAACAAACTAAGATTAATTTGGAATTAATGATTAAATTGGGACATTAACTGGACTAGGTCGTGTGCCGGCGCGTTGCATTTGCTTGTGTGATTGAGATTGGGTTGCTAAAGACTTGCTTGAGGTGAGTACTCGTAGTCCCACTTTTTACTGTTTTTTTCCGTTGGGGAAAATAATACTCAAATGGCGTTTTGAAATGTTTGATAATTGAATATTGCGAATGTTGTTATGTTTTATTGGGACAAGTTTAATTGCTTATGACTGCTATGTGAATATTATGTGTTGATTTACTTGCATGTACTGTGTTTGGCATGGCAAGGTTCTGTGTGGTACTTGCATGTGCTGTGTTGACATGCAAGGTAGTCCGTTGGTTAAACTTTTGTTATTTGCTTGTTGTGTTTGGCATGCAAGGTACGTGTGGTTCACCCTACTTAGTGCTCCAGCTGTTAGGACCTTTAGTGCGATAGTGCTTTGGTATTGCGACTCCAGAGTTTATTATTGGATGTTGAGATTGACTAGCGGGGATGCTATATTCTTTGGATTGTTACAATATATTTCACTGTCGTAATAGCACTATTGTCCTCTGTAGAAGTCGTGGCACAACTTTTAGGTTTTAAGGACAAACCTACGAGCACACACACCATTATTGTTACGTTTTCGAGTATCATTTTAGTGAATTGAAAGAAGAGTATTTGGTGATTGTGATAACAGACTTAAGAAGTATCCTTGAGGATTCTCGTTTGAAGTCTTGCTTTCTTGGTTGTTTAATCTGGTTTTATGATGTTTTGGATTAAAGTTGAGAATTAGGAGTCCCCTGATGTAGGGCAGTATGTGAATAAGTGTAAGATATTGTGGATTTAGTAGGATTTTGCCAATCACTTAGAGTTTGTTTTCAAGGTTGATGGTCTTCATAGCACTTAAGTTTATACAATGTAGTTTTCTCTAATTTTGTATCTTGTGTTATGATTGATCATTATGTTTGCAATTCCCATGTTTCCGACCATTGTCGGGGTGTGCCAGATTGGTAATCAGAGCAGTCATAGAGTGGTTAGCTCTCAATTTATTGAGTCAAACATGGAAGTACGGTCAATCTACGATGGAAGCTCGGTCTTAATTGAGTTAATGTTAGTAATAGTATAATATCGGAATCGGGCTCGTATAGTGAATCTAATATTGAATATTTTTCGGGTTTAATCCCAAGCAAACCCAAAAATACCGAGCCCGGGTCCTAGTTTAAAATAACCGCGCGTCATTTAACGCGACGGGGTATAATATACATTTTCCTCTTTAGAAAAGTAGGTTGTTCACTTTCTTAAATCTCTTTTCTCTTTTCTCTCTCATTTCCTCTCTCCTCCTTCCATCTCTAAACAACTCACTCTCTCTCCTTTCTAGTATTGATTTTCGTGTATGATATATAAGGATATTAAGTTGTTAAATATGGACTTACAATTGGCATCAGAGCATAGGGGGAATTCGTGTTGTTAATCACTGATTCGAGTGGTTAATAAGCTCAAATTTTCGGTTCTTACATTGAAGAAAAAAGCCCACGGCTCAAAAATTTTGGGCTTATTTAGTTGTTAAACTTGTTCTATTCTTGTTCTACATGTCAAACCGATGATATTGGTACCATTCCATGAGATGCACAAGCTACTAGATCGATTTTTAAAGCCAAAAAAGGTATGGTTTTTTTTCGTGTTCTAGGCGGCGGTTTGGTCCGATTTTGATGTTCCACAAGAAAATTCGTGTCAGTATATGTTTAATCATCTCCTACCAACTTAGTTTTAAGCATACAAAAGCATGAATTGCGTGGTCAAATAGCGATAATTGGTTGAAAATTGCTTATTTCGAGAATGAATGTTCATGGTGGCGGGTTGTTATTAGATTAATTTCTTTGGTGGCGGTTTGACAAAAAAAAAATAACAGACAAGAATCCACAATTTTAAGGCAAAAGTAGGATTTTGGGGGGGCGGTTTGACCAAAAGTCAACGGTGGTTTTGATTTAAATTATTTTAAATTGCGGCGTTTGCCCTTTCTACACGCGGTTTTTGAACAGGTTACGCGCGTGTTGATTATGTTTAAGAGCAAAATGAAATGTTAACTCTGCCAAAATTTCAAAATCCACGGCGGGTTACAATTTTCTAAGTGGCGGTTGTTAAAGTCGCGGCGGTTTGAGAAAGTTAAAAACAGGCAAGCGGTTTTGCATATTAATTAAAGGGCGTCGGGTTTTCCTATAATGCCGGAACGGTTGCGGTGCAAACAAGGGCGGTAGGGTTTGCCAGAAACTTTGGAGCGGGTTGGTCACTAACTAGGCGGCGAGTTGCCTACATTTTGGTGGCGGTTTAGTGGCAAAAAATTTGGCGGCGGTTTGGTCACATTTTAAGTGGCGGGTTGCCAAAGGAGGCGGGTTGCCACACAAAAAACATAGTTTTGACTACCTAATTTCTCGAAAAAAATTTCGACCTTACCGCGAAGGTCGATCCGCGCATCAGGTGGCATGTACCGACTTTGGCAATGTACCGAATTTGGGAATATTAAAATCAAAAAACAAAACAACAAACAAACACACAATCACCATACCAACATACACTCAAACAACAAACACTTAAACCAAAACGATCCTGAAAAGATTCACTTAAATGACAAAATGGCTAGAGATTTGGATTAAGATGACATGTGATTACGAAGTTGTATGTTGGTAATACGTATTTTGCAATAGAAGTTGGTTTCTCACAAAGGCGCTACTTATTTCATCATCGTGCCTTTCTTTCTATATTTCTATCGATTGATGACTTGCTTGAACTTATACAGTTATGATTAAGACGTATGGATTATCTAGTTTCCAGCGGTCAAGGGATGGATGAAGACCTGGAATACTATCACTTAAAGGAGATTACGTTGTAGTACTCTCTGTCACAAACCTCAAATGTCGATGTGGAATAATTTCAAAGAGGGTTGTAACTTCTTATACTTTTGATGGATGTATAAGTACCTAAATATTCATTCTGCACCGTTCTTCAATCACAACAGTGCAAGATTAGTAACTAATTTAAGGGGGGATATTACTTCAGTTCAAGTTGATATATCGGGTTTACTTCACCAAGTATCACGACAATATCCTACAAATATGAGGTTGGTAAAAATTAGCCAGAGAGTTTAAAGGGTAATGTAATCAGCACTTCACATGGGTATTTTTTGCTATTCCAAGACAAAGATACCTTTTTTCACATCTAAGGCAAAAACCAAAGTTCTTCGATGAACATTCATTCCCAAGACCTTTGATATACCAATGTTTCTTGAATTCATGCTTCATCTCCTCATACGGTTTCTGAAGTCAAAGGGTAATGAATCTTTTGTAAGTATCAAGATTGTGCTCATAACAAGAACTTCTCGAGTATATGAATGTACACGACAATGATGCTTCCGAGAGTTCGCAACCATCATGGGGGAAAATGTGTACATCCGGGACTTAATTGCTTTGATGTTTACCATCAACTTCCAGGGGAATATGTTAATACTACTTCACTAATAAAGGATTGTGAAGTATTTAGCTCCTGCAAACATAGAAGAAGAACAGATGCTGATTTCACCATGCACCCCCGAATGAATTTCACCAAGCCCTGATGACAAGAACAGTGGTCGTTTGTTGGGTTTGACGCAACAAAATATCGCATGTGCACGTCAATGACAAGTGAGATTGTTCAAGCTACTATCAATGGTTTCCAGAAATCTGCTGTAAGATAGGGATGTTGGTTTGTGGGGGGGAAAAGCAGATTCAGAAGACTTAAATTCGGCCAAAAAGGAGTCCTATGACTAAAGACTTTTCAAGACATGCTAATGCAGAAAAAGGGGGGAAGTTACTCCAGTCAATGCATACTACAATGTTCCTGTACAAGTAAAGACAATGAAATTCCCAGCGGAGTACAAGTTTCAAGACAAGGAGAACTCAAAAGACATCTCATTTTGGAAGTGGCTTTGGGAAGACTTTATTTTTGTTGTATTTGTACATGATAGGAACATTGTAAGTAATTCCGTATGTCCGCATATTGGGGGAAGATTGTTAGCCTTAAAATATGGTGACATACATGGAATTACAGTAGTTTATTTATAGCGTGACACGTAGGGACTAATAATGACAAGCTATGATAGTTATGTGTCACTAGGACTATAAATACTCCCTCCATACTTCCATGGAGGGGGAGAAGTTCACTTTTGTAAAAGAGAGTGTGTTGTGTCTTCCTTAGATCTCTCTAAGCACACACACAACCAGCACTCTACTCACAACTTTCTTTTTTCTTTTTTCTCTTTCCTCTCTATCTCTTTACCTTTCTCCTCTAAAATGAATAAATTCATTTTCGCACTTAACTTCGGCCTCCAGATAGGTGTTCATAATGTAAGTGATCCAGAACAAGCTCGTAGGGGATAAGAATATGAAAACGAATTTGGCACTCCTTGCTAAGTACTTTCAAGAAGACTGTACATACCTACCAACACAACCTTCGAAACTTCTTCAAACTCCAGAACAAGACTGAAGATACACACCAGTAATAACAAACGACAATCATCATGGGCAGTTTGGGAATCAAAGGAAAACGATGACCGATGCTAAGTGTGCTGGGCGCCTATGAAAACAGTGGCATTCCGGTAGTGCAACAAAATGGGATACAGTGCCTTTAACTGAAAGGGATTTGGACACTAGCCAGGGAATGCAGGAACCAAAGCGGTTAAGACTACGCTATTCACAAGGGAGAAATGATGAGTGCAACAAGCTGAACAAGGTGTTCCACTTCAAGCTGAGCAACTGATTGGCTAGAAGAACAACAGATGAAGAGATTGATGGAACAAGAATTGGAAGCACATTACAGTTACCTGGCAAAGAACCAAGGATGTCTCACCTGCGTGAATCCAGTTCTACGATAGCCATTGGAACAGTAAACAACACCAATGATGACAATGAAGTTTTTTGCCAATGTGAGACAACCATTCTGAGCAAACCTGAATCATTAACGATAACAAAAATAATGTTTTTGGAGAAGGATGATAGCAATGTTCATACCTGATTCATCAAATAATGTAATAATGATAAATCAGGTTAGATCAAAAATGCGACTGAGTGTGTTGATGAGCGTGATGCGCTTTGCTAATTTAATTGCAAATTAACTCTTGATAAGAGGAAAACAAAACGTTTTTTAAAGCAAATAAAGAAATCGAACGCATCTATGACTCAAAGAACTTAAGGAGTGCAAAACCTAACCTTGATGAGTCTAGAAGGGCTCTGGGGAGGCTACTAGCATGTCGGGATAGTTTCTCTGATTGCACTTCAACCAAACAGACTGAGCTTGAGAAGTACACGGCCCTTAATGACCTAACGAGTGAGTATAAAATACTTCAAACAAAGTTAAATGACACTCTAGGACTATTAGCTATTAAAGATATTGACATACAAAAGGGTTTAAAAACTAAAACCTATGAAATTTCAGTTGTCAATCAGAAATACGATGAGCTAGTCAAAAAGAGTCTGTTAACTAGGTCACAATTTGAAGGTCAACTCAAAGAGAAAACTAAGGTTATTTCGGATTTAAAGATTAAGGAAGGAAAAGACATTGACACGATGATTGAAATGGACAAACAAATAAAGTTTTTAAATGAAATTCTTTATAAACGCAATCAGTCAATTCAGACCATTCACATTAGCATACCCAAATTGCCGCAACGTAAACAGTAGATCAACCTTTGCTAATCCAAAGTACCTCAAGAAAGCTCAATCTGATAAGCCTCGTTTGTATGAGATCCCATATGATACTTCTGATCCTGCAAACAGATTTTGCCCCGATTGGAAGACCACAGTGGACTCTTGAAAGAGAGTAGATTCAAAATTGGATAAAAGACAAAGTGAAACCGTATAAATTAACTGCATATCAAAACAGTCCTTTATGAAACTTCAAACACCACCAAAGCCCAATCTTGAGCGTTGGAACAGCGCTAAAGAAATTAGGAAGACAATGTGGAGAAAAACGTTTGTTAGGACAAAACCAAACATTGCTAAAAACGTTGGCTTTCTACCCATGTCTAAATCCATTAGTAAAAGTAGACTACTTTATAATGAAATGACAAACAACTTCAATCATTTTAGAAACAATTCTGTCAACAAAACGTGGGTCTACATCATACTATAGTGCATTTCCTAACCCCAAACTGCTAAGAGTATAGGAAGTTTTGATCAAAATCTTATTAATGCCTCTTTCAGACAAAACAATACTAGACAGTCATTGTTTTATCCATGAACTAAAAAGAGAAATGAATGACGATTTGGAGTACGTTAATTCCCTTGAAAAGGAGCTTGACGAACTTGAATCAGAAAAGGCTGATTTTTCAAACATATATGATCTACTTCTCGAAGAGTGTGTGTCTAAAGATGTTACATGTTCATATTTTGCATTCTCTGTCTGATATAAATGCTAAACTGAATTGGCAATGCATATATCCTTCATACAGTAAAAGAATGTGAAACTGTCTTGCACAAAAGCTTGCGAAACAAAAATTACTGAATCTTACAAAAGAAAGTTCATAATAATATTTTGTTAAAAGTTTTGCTAAACTTGAAAAACTCTCGATTTATCCTTGAACATTCTTTACAACATTGTAAAAGAACAGAATGAAACAAACCCAGTTTGCAAAGAAATGCTTCAAATTATATTCGAAAAGAAACTGAACAATATCATGAAATACAAGATATTAAAGCTCAAATGCAAGACAAGAACATGGGAAAATGTGTTAATAATTATTTGGTAACAAAAGGAAAGTCTGTGGAAACTCAGTTTGATAAACCATCTGTTGTTCGACAACTAAATGCTCAACGGATTCCAAAACCATCAGTTTTAGGAAAACCGACTCCTTTTTCAAATTCTCCTGAAATGAGAAGTTTTCAAACGAAACAGTCGGTTAATAAAACTAATGTGTCGGATGGTTTATTTAAAACAGTCACTCAACAGAATTTGCCTAAGAAAAGAAACCAAGCGGTTCGAAACACAAATGTGCTTGAACCAGGAATGTATAGAATTGCCTCTACCACAACACAAACTAGAACACCACAGTTGCCTCATGCTTCTAGGAATACTAATCCTCACATGTCTAAATCTTGACAGAGTCTTCACAGTACTAGTATTAGCAGACCACAGCTTAAGTGCTATCAAGTGAAAGAAAAGGTCATGCCAAACATTAGTCAAGTGAAGTTTACAAAGAAGGAAGTAGAAGACCATCATAGGATTTCTAGTATTTCTAAGAAAACAAAGTCTGTAACTGCGTGTAATGACAGTTCAAACTCCAGAACTTCGAATGTAAATGCTGTTGTCAGAAATGTGGAAAAATGTAGTGTTTACTGCTAATCATGATGCATGTGTTACTCGATACTTGAAAGATGCCAAGCTAGAACTAAGAACCTCATGAAATGCCTATTAGTGCTAGAAACCCAAGAGAAAAGCGAACAAATCTTGCAACACTCCCATAAGAAAACAGTTGCATATCAAGATAACCACTAATCAGAAATCCAAGAGTTACTATAAGAAGTTGTATGATGATACAAATCAGGATGGATATGGTGGATAGCTAAGAGAAGTCATCAGGTTTTATACATAGGACACAAACGCCCCTCTTAGGACAAAAAGAAATGTGGGATGCCTAAAAATTTCAGGAAAGATGATGTATCATCAAAAATTAGTCCCACTAATAGAAAGTGTCTCTAGTATATACTAATGTTTTTTGAAGATATCAACTTCATAGGATCCAAATTTGTCCCAATATTCCATCGTCCACTAATTCTCTTGCAGATTTACAACTCAACCTATTCATTGTTGACGCACTCAGGATGCACAAAGCACATGACTGGGCAATCTAAAGTGCTTTTGTAATTTTGTGGAGAAATTGTCTGGTACGGTCGTTTTAGGAAAAGATACAGTTTGCTCCAATATTCTTTGGTTTATTGGAGAACTGATTCCAAGAAATGTGATGATCAAACGGGTTTATTACGTCGAAGGCCTCAATCACAATCTTTTCTCGGTTGGTCAATTCTGTGATGCTGATTTGGAGGTTGCTTTCAGGAAATCTACTTGTTTTGTGAGAGATCTTCAGGGAAACGATTTACTAACTGGTAGTCGTGGATCTGATCTCTACACAATATCTCTTCAAGAAACAACTTCATCAACTCCAATCTGTTTCATGGCTAAAGCTTCACCAACTCAAGCATGGTTATGGCATCGAAGGCTTTCTCATCTTAACTTCGATTACATCACCTTACTCTCTAAGAAAGATATTGTGACAGGCTTACCTAAGTTGAAATATGTCAAGGACCAACTCTGTTCGTCTTGTGAAATGGGTAAAGCAAAACGAAGCTCTTTCAAGACAAAAGCTGTTCCAAGTTCCAAAGGAAGGCTAAATTTGCTTCATATGGACTTATGTGGTCCAATGCGAGTTGCAAGCATTAATGGAAAGAAGTATATTCTGGTGATTGTTGATGACTATTCAAGATACACTTGGACTCTTTTTCTACGATCCAAGGATGAAACACCAGAAGTTCTCAAAGACTTTCTCACGATGATTCAACGCAATCTTCAAGCTCAAGTTATTACTGTACGTACTGACAGAGGCACGGAGTTCTTGAACAAGACACTCCATGCTTATTTCAAAGAAGAAGGCATTAAACATCAGACTTCCATAGCTCGAACTCCTGAACAAAACGGCGTTGTCGAAAGACGAAACCGTACACTTGCTGAGGCTGCTGGAACGATGCTTTCAGCTTCTAAGCTTCCATTATCATTTTGGGCTGAAGCAGTTGCAACCATGCTATACTCAGAACCGATCAATCATCATATCGACTCATGGAAAGACGGCTTATCACATCATAAATGACAGGAAACCTTCAATAAAACATCTTCACATCTTTGGTTGCATTTGTTACATAACTAGAGATGGGGAAAATCTGGATAAGATGAAAGAAAAAGGGGATCCATGTGTCATGGTGGGATCTATTTACTCAGTCGAAGGGGATATCGTGTTTACAACAAGAGAACACACTTTATCGTGAGTCTCTCATATCGGTTAGATGAAATCAAAGAAATGATGTCTGATCACAACAGTTCAGACCTCGCACCACAACGACAAGAGATGTCTGTTGAAAATGTCTCTTCAGGCCTCGTTCCTTAAGGATAAAAGGCATCATATTATGACAACTCTGACCCCGTGCCCACAAGACAAAATGTTGTTCCTACAGCAAAGAAAACAGATTCGTCACAACAAGGGTTGGAATTTCTCTTTAGTCCTTTACTTGAAGAATATTACAATCCAGCACATGGTCTTGCTGAGGACAACAACAATGATCAAGCACCGAATGCATCGTTTCAAGAAGTTTAATTTATGGAATAGTAACGTGATGTTAAGTGGTATAAAATGTTAGCAGGAATAGGTGGTTAGTTCATTACAGGTACATTTGGGCTCGAAGCGAGGTCTTTTAGGACTTCATGTAAACTGGGTATCAACACTTGTTGTTGAGAAAGGGAATCATTAGGATTTTTTTAGTTTAAAGTCTGGGTTACGTAAGGTTTCTTGTAGAACGTTAGTATGCCATTAGATGTATTTGTCGTGTTTTTGGTTAAGTTTATTTTATGATAGACTCGCGTCGAGCCGATTTTTCAAAAACGTTGGGCTTTGTAACAACTTATAACTTGGGTTCAAGACAGTTCTTGTTTGATGAGTTGCGAGACCGGGTTGTAAATGACGTTGTTACGCAACTTAAGGTTTTTGACGAGTCTCCTCGATGACGGGCGAGGTTCAGGTAGTTGGATGTTTCTTTTCGTTTGGAGCGGTTATGCTGCTATGCGTACCCTTTTGTGGGTAGGCAATTGGGTTTTGCAGTAGATTCTTGTGAAAGTTAGTTGGAATTTCAAGTGTAACTTTGAGTTAACATGGGTATGGGAGGACTACTTGAAAGATAAGTATCCTCGATTTATTGTTTGGTAATGATAGAGTTGAACCTTTTGGTTAAATCTCGGGACGAGATTTCCTAAAGGAGGGGATACTGTGACAACCATGACTTGAGCAGGTTAGTCAAACTATTAGTGTTGACTTATGTATCTGTTGCAATGAATGGGTTATGTGTTATATGTGTTTATATGTGTTTATGTGTGTTGTGTGGGATATGTGAGATTTGATAATCAATCCATTGAGCGTGATCGTCTCATTGGGATTGGATTTGTGTTTGGATTTTGTCGAGGTCATTTCGCTTACTTTTGAGTGACAGGAATGATTTTGGTGATTTGATTGAGCGGTTTCGTAGTTAATTGTGTAAGTAATTATAGCGTATATGTATTTTTGTGTTTAGTAATATTAGGATAGATTAGGTTCTTAGTAGTTAGAATATGAAAGAAATGAAATTTCTATTTTTGGAAAGTTAGGGTTAATAAAAATAAAAAGTTATTTATTTTTAAAAGTCTAGTAAATTACGTTTAAGCAAAAAGGTATGCGCAAGCAAGCTAAGGTTTTTATAAAAACTTAAGGTAATGTTAATAATTAAGTAATTAATAGATAAACAAAAAAAAAATATAAAAAAATATAAATATGGCCAATCGGCCAGTTTTTAAGATAAAAAAAAGGAAACAAATCTTACTCTAATTAAAATTGGTAAAAGATATCTATCCTAAACCTTTTTGTAAACCTTATAAATACCAAAAACCCTTCTCCCCCTTGTTTTTAATTATCCCAGCCAAATTTTATCAAAGGAGGAAGAAAAAATATTTTTTTTTTCAAGTTTGGTGAGTGCTCTTCTGATTCCTGTGTTCGTGTTTGCCTGTTTTTGACGGTTTTCTTGTGATTTTTGTCTTATCCGTACCTGCACACACCAAACACAAAAACAAGCATATCTTTGCCATTTTTAGTCTGTTTTGGGTCATTTAGGGTTATTTTTGGTATAAACGGATATGTGTATTTTACACTTATCAAGTACGGTGGCCAATGTAGTTATAAGTGTATCACAACTCACTCATACTTAGTAATGTTGTTCACACAAATCGATGTTGACACCGTAAGGTAATGTTATGTGCATATTTATATATATAGTAAGATATTCTATATATATGCGAGTCTTCCTGCCTACCTAACGTTGCCCATGTTCTCCCTCGTATAGATAATGCCCCCAAGGATGAGGACCCGAAGTGTTGGCCAGCCTGCTGCCAAATCCTTAGGAGGGGGAACGGGTGTACGGGTTAGTAGAGGTGGAAGGGGTAGAAGACATAGGGAAGGTAATGATGAGCGTGTTAATCATTTGAATGGTCAAGGAAATGACCAAGGTATGGGATCTAATAGGGGTGTAGAGGGAGCTAATGGGAATGTAGATGGAGCTAATGGGGGAGCACCCGACTTCTCGACGATCATTGCCCAACAATTGCAGAACCTCTTACCCGCCATGCTAGCTCAGGTTAGTAACCGAGGAAATGTTGAAAATCAGAATGGTAATGTGGTTAATGAGAATGTTCAGGAGAACGTTAGGAATGTGATAGTAAATGGCAATCGGGTAGGTTGTTCATATAAGGAGTTCTTAGCTTGTAACCTTAAAGAATATGATGGTAAGGGAGGTGCTGTAGTTCTTACTCGTTGGATTGAGAAAATGGAGTCTGTGCATGATATGAGTGGTTGTAGTATTGACCAAAAAGTAAAATACACTGCTGGTTCATTTGTGGGTAAGGCTTTAACGTGGTGGAACTCCAAATCCGCAGGCTAAGCCAGAAGTTGCTATTAGTATGTCATGGAATGACATTAAGTTTATGATGATACAAGAGTTTTGTCCTAGTCATGAGATGCAAGATAGAATCTGAGTTGTGGGAATCACGCCATGGTCAGGGGCTGGGCCATGTGCGTTATATGATAGGTTTATGAGTTGGCTAGGTTAGTTAACATTTTTGGTAACTCTCGAGAGTGGGGATTGATTGGAGATGGTATGTGTAGGCCTTGCTCCACTGATCCTAAGATGGTGGCAGGAATGGAGCAAAGGATTTACAAAAGGTGTGTAGATTATGGTGCATGGACCGATGAGGCTGTGAGAAATAGATCAATTAAGAACGTTGAGAAAAAAGGAAGTGTGGGGGAACCTAGCAAGGATAGGAGTAAAAGGGGTGATAATAAGAGGACTAGGACTGTGAATGCTTTTGCTACTACTGTAAACCCTGTATACTTGGCCCAAGTGTACCATCTGCAACTCCTTCCATGCACCCGGTGGGCTTTGTCGCACATGCTACAACTGTAACTGCCCGGGTTATTTGGTAAGGGATTGTAGAAGTGTGCCAAGGAATGTGAACTCTGTCAATGCTAGAAACCCAACTGTTAGGGCATGTTATGAGTGTGGTAGTACCGACCATGTCAGACCAGCTTGCCCTAGGTGGAATAGACCACAAGGACCGGGAGAAAATCGTCCAAATCAAGTTGTTGCTAATAACGGGGGTCAGGGTCGTGGAAACCAAGGGAACCAGGCTAGGGGTAGGGCATTCATGTTGGGAGCAGAGGAAGCTCGCCAGGATCCGAACATTGTGACGGGTACGTTTACTTTGAACAATCATTTTGCCACTACCTTATTTGACTTTGGTGCCGATTATAGTTTTGTTTCCACTACTTTCATACCTCTGTTAGGCTTAGAGCCCAGCGAATTAGGTTTCAGATATGAGATTAAGATAGCTAGCGGGCAGCTAGTAGAGATTGATAAGGTTATTAAGGGTTGCAAACTAGAAATCGAGGGTCATGTCTTTGACATCGACTTGATACCTTTTGGACATGGGAGTTTTGATGTGATTATAGGTATGGACTGGTTGTCTAATTATAAAGCTGAAATAATTTGCCATGAGAAGGTAGTGAGGATACCACTACCGGATGGCAAGGTGCTTAGAGTATTAGGAGAGAGACCGGATGAGAAAGCGAGATTTTTAATGGGTATTAAGAAACAAGAAGAGATTGTTGTGGTTAGAGAATTTCTGATGGTATTTGTCGGTTGACCTTACCTAGATTACTGCCTATTCGGGAAATTGAGTTTTGAATTGAGTTAATCCCTGGAGCAATGCCGGTAGCAAAGTATCCCTATCGTTTGGCACCTTCTGAATTGGAGGAGTTGTCTGGATAACTCAAAGAACTCCAAGGTTAAAGGTTTTCATTTTTTTTATATGTTTTTTTTTTTGACAAGTTCGTCGCCTTGGGTGTGTCGTGTATTGTTTGTGAGAAAAGGATGGTTCTTTTAGGATGTGTATTGATTATAGAGAGTTGAACAAGTTGACTGTTAAGGACATCGTTCAACACTTCCTGAATTTGATGATCTATTTGATCAACTGCAAGGGTCGCAGTTTTTCTCGAAGATAGATCTTAGGTCTGGATACCATCAGCTTAGAGTGCATGAGGATGACATTCCAAAAACTGCGTTTAGAACTCGTTATGGACATTTCGAGTTCACTGTAATGCCCTTTGGTCTGACTAATGCACCGACAATGTTTATGGATTTGATGAATAGAGTTTGTAGGCCGTATCTTGATAAGTTTGTGATAGTGTTTACAGATGATATCTTAATCTACTCTAAGACTCAAGAGGAGCATGCAGAACACTTAAGGTTAGTCTTGGGACTGTTAAAAAAGGGAGAAACTGTATGCTAAGTTTTCTAAGTGTGAATTCTAGCTTAGAGAAGTGCAGTTTCTTGGGCATGTGATAAATGGTAATGGGATTCATGTAGACCCTAGTAAGATTGAAGCTGTTAAGAATTGGAAAGCCCCTAGAACTCCGACTGAGGTTTGTTCGTTCTTAGGATTGGTTGGATATTACCGTAGGTTCATTGAGAACTTTTCTAAGATAGCTAAGTCTCTTACTATCTTGACTCAGAAAAGTAAGACTTTCGAGTGGGGTGAGGAACAGAAATTGGCATTTCAGACCTTGAAGGATAAGTTGTGTAATGCGCCTGTTATAGCTCTCCCTGATGGACCGGAAGACTTTGTGGTATATTGTGATGCGTCCAGGATAGGACTAGGCTGTGTGTTAATGCAAAGAGGTAAAGTGATAGCCTATGCGTCTAGGCAGTTGAAAATTCATGAGGAGAATTATACTACCCATGATTTAGAGTTGGGTGCAGTCGTGTTTTCACTTAAGATCTGGAGACATTATCTGTATGGGACAAAGAGTGTCATCTATACGGACCATAAGAGTCTTCAGCATATTTTAGTCAGAAATAATTGAATATGCGACAGCGTCGTTGGATAGAGTTGTTTAGTCATTATGACTGTAAAATTCGCTACCATCCTGGTAAGGCGAATGTGGTGGCTGATGCCCTAAGTAGGAAGGAAAGAGTAAAGCCTAAGAGAGTTAGAGCTATGAATATGACCCTTCAGTCAAGTATCAAGGATAGGATACTGACGGCTCAAAAGGAGGCTGTAGATGAGTTTGCAGGTTTATAGAAAGGTTTGGATGAGATGATAGAATAGAGAAGTGATGAGACCTTGTACTACCTGGATCGAATATGGGTACCTTTGAAGGGTGAGGTAAGAACCCTGATAATGGATGAAGCCCATAAGTCGAAGTACTCTGTACATCCAGGAGCTGATAAGATGTATTATGATTTGAGAGATAGGTATTGGTGGCCTGGAATGAAAAAGGATATAGCTGAGTATGTTAGTAAGTGTTCGACTTGTTTAAAGGTTAAGGCTGAGCATCAAAGGCCATCTGGCTTGCTCCAGCAACTTGAGATTCCTGTGTGGAAATGGGAAGGGATAGCTATGGATTTTGTGACTAAGTTGCCTAGGACTAGTAGTAGGCATGACACAATTTGGGTCATTATGGACCGATTGACTAAGTCTGCTCATTTTCTACCTATGCGTAAGGGATTAATAAGATAGAAAAGGTTGGCTCGATATGTATTGAATAGAGAAAGTTGCCTAGACATGGTGTGCCGATCTTGATTTTATCAGATCGTGATAGTCGTTTCACATCAAGGTTTTGGCAGTCAATGCAAGAGGCATTAAGAACTCTTTTAGACATGAGTATGGCTTATCACCCTCATACCGATGGTCAGAGTAAGCATACTATTTAGACTTTAGAAGACATGCTTAGAGCGTGCGTCCTGGACTTCAGAGGAAGTTGGGATGTTCATCTTCCGTTGGTTGATTTTTCGTATAACAATAGTTATCATGCTAGTGTGAGATGTGCCTCGTTTGAGGCATTGTATGGTAGGAAGTGTCGTTCGCCGATTATGTGGGCTGAGGTTAGAGAAGGTCAGTTGATAGGACCTGAGTTAGTGCAAGAGACTACTGAGAATATCTCGCATATTAAGGAAAGACTTAAGGTTGCGTGATTGTCAGAAACGTTAAGCTGATAAGAGGAGGAAGCCTCTAGAGTTTAGTGTAGGTGACTATGTCTTGCTCAAAGTGTCGCCTTGGAAAGGTGTGGTACGCTTTGGGAAGAAAGGAAAGTTAGCACCTAGGTTTGTTGGACCGTTTGAGATTGTTAAGAAAGTAGGCCCTGTGGCCTATAGGTTATATTTGCCTGAGGAGTTGAACGGTGTTCATGACACATTCCACGTATCGAACCTTAAGAAGTATTTGGCTGACCCAACACTGCAAGTGCCTTTGGATGAGATTCGAGTTGATGCTAAGTTGAATTTTGTGTAAGAGCTTGTGGAAATTTTGGAAAGAGAGTTTAAGAAGTTGAAGCATAGTAGGATTGCCATCGTCAAGGTTCGGTGGAATTCGAAATGTGGCCCTGAATTCACGTGGGAACGTAAAGATCAGATGAAATTGAAGTACCCGCATTTGTTTAGTGATGTTAGTAGTTGAATTTCGGGGACAAAATTCTTTTAAGGGGGGTAGAATGTAACCTTTTCCCTTTTTGTGTTCTGAATATTTCATTTATAGTCCTTTGACTATTTGACTTTTGTCAGTTTATTTAGATTTTGTATCGTGTTGACGGTGATGATTTTATGAGAATTGTGATGAATTATGGTTTATTGTGATTAATAATCCCTTTTGGAAGGTATTATTGTGTTACTTGTATTCCGGGTGGTTTGACCCTGACCGTGAAATTTTTAGAAGATGGATGCCGTACTAACGAGTCTGACACTCCTTTAAATGGTCCAGATGTGTTTTAGAAAAGGTTTTAAAAGTGAGAAATAGGTCCTTATATTAACAGCTAATTAATGGCAAAGATTAAATTTATAAGGTGTATAAAACAATGCGAATTAACCTATGTGGAAAAATTTCGGTTGAGTTTTACGACTTTTAAGAGATCCCGACAAGAAAAGAAAGACCCGACCCTTCCTACGGATCCTTTGTGCCGAAGTCAATATCCTCCCTTGGCAAGACCAAGGAGCTTTATTATTGAGGCTTGTATCTATATGAGAAGACTATAGATATTCCATTCATAATTATTCCCCACATCATCGCATAAAATTCAAAGTTTTCCATCTCTCTTTCCTCTTCCCTCTGGTGTCCAGAGATAAGCAATCACCCACACCTCTTATATTTTTAAATTTGATCAAGAAAACACTGTAAGACATCAATAGTTGGGGTTATGATTATTGTAGTCCGATATCCATTAAAAAGCGCACGATTGGGATGTTCCGGTACGTGTCGAAAATCTACAATTTGAAGATTTTACTCTTGTAAGTTTTCAAATTTAAAAATTCGTATTGTCCTTTAGGTATTATTTTAAATGCATAGATGTTCGTTGTAACCAGTTGATCATACTGTTAAAATTCGATTTTGGAAACAAAACGAGCTTAAAACGGGGTGTTTGGATTAATCGTGGATATAAAAAGAAAGAATAGGTATTTTTGTTGTTTTTTGATATTGAGTGCGATCCTGGATTTGTTGAAATAATCATGAACTAGCATGGCTTTAAATTTTTATAATAGCTTGGTATAGCTTACTGCGGGCTTACTTTATGCATTATAGATTAGGCTTACTTTGCGCTTAATAGCTCACGACTAGGAAGCGAGAATCACAAGGGTATGTGATTTCTGATTATTACTTTTGATTTGCGTAATTCGTGGACTATTTCTGAGGCTTAAGGTGGTTCCCAAATGCAAATTAAGCTTATTAGCTTATTTTCAACTTAATATACGTATTTTTTGAGCTACTGAACTCACGGCCCAATAAGTCTATTTTAGCATTTCATAATGAGAGGGCTAATTGAGTGGTCCGGGTTTTATTCTCTACTTCATTAAATAAATGCCTTATATATTAAAATGGACCTTGCGATTAGAACCTGAATCGGAGTTTATCCTTACTAAATGTCTTAAGGACCCTTGCTTGGGCCTTACAAGCCCAATAACGATATTTAGTTTGTGATCTAGAGTTTTTGTCAGACTTTTGAGAAGTGAAAATGTAATTTACGCATGTGGTATTACGAACGATATATTGTAAAAACAATTTATAAACGTTAAAGATTTGAGCGATTTTTAAGACTTTTGTCGAAAATATCGGATTAAATTTAGTAAAAAAGATGTCTTTGAAAATAAGGTTTTTGAAACCTGGAACAACAGTTGTATGATCGTGTAAGAGTCATGTCAAAAATTCGTAAAAACAGATTTACTAACCTATGAAGAAGATTTTCCTAATAAACCTGGTTATTATTTGATTTTAAATAATAAAATAATAATAATTATTTTTTGATTTATTTTAAACATTCACTAAAAGGACGAAAAATATTAATTTTTCTCCACTGAAAACTTCTCTAATGTGTTTAGTATGAGTAACTTTCTATTTTTCCAACCGGATTTCA
Source organism: Tanacetum coccineum (assembly GCA_026074375.1). Classification (NCBI taxonomy): domain Eukaryota; kingdom Viridiplantae; phylum Streptophyta; class Magnoliopsida; order Asterales; family Asteraceae; genus Tanacetum; species Tanacetum coccineum. The sequence continues at coordinate 21,489 of BQNB010073764.1, forward strand.
TGATTTATTTGAAGTGACGTAAGGTTACCAGAATTACTTATCGAATATATTAATAATTATTATTCTAAAGTTATTTATTATATTATTATCCTATTTTCTACTAAATATATAAGTATTGTAATTGCTTAGTAATGTGATTTGATGACGATTGTGGATTAATGTCACAACCAATCACACCACAACAATTGAGTTTTCTTAGGTTAATTGTAACTACCGTCCTAATCTCTATCATCAAACGTGAAGTTTGTTTGGGATTGGATGATTAAAATTGGGACATTAACTGACTAGGTCGAGGTGCGAGCGTGCGTTATGCATTTGCTTAAGCGTATTGAAGATCTTTTGGTTGACTAAAGACTTGCTGAAGGTGATTCGTCGTAGTACTCCACTTTTAACTATTATTTCCGGTGGGATGGAAAATGATACTCAAAATTGTGTTTTTAAAAGTTTTAAATAGCGAGATCTGTAGCGGAATGTTGTTTTGCGTTTTTAGGGAACAAGTTAATGTGCTTATGACTGCTATGTGTAATATTATGTGATGCATTTGATTGTTTGGAATCGATGGGTTGACTCCTACCCAGTGTTTTGTGAATTATGGAGCGAAGGGTACCCTACACCAGTATTTTGTGTGATTATTAGAGACAATGGTACGCACTACCCAGGTGTTTAAGTGTGGTCTTGCCCTAAATTTTTAGTTGCTCCAGTTGGTAGTCCCATTTAGGTGCATAAGTTACATATGGGATTTGTTGATTAGCAGCTGATGCTCATGGGGAGTTGGTTTGCATATATATCCCTGTCTATTATCACGTCTTTGATACAACTGTTGAAATATTGATAAGCTTTTTTTGGGTATAAGGTCAAACCTAACGATCTCACCTCACAATTATGTTACGTTGTTGAGTATCATTTTCAGGTGAAGAAAAGAGAAATAGTTTCTGGCGAGTGAAAAATTATATTTTTTAATTGGGGGGGGGTTGAATGAGCAAGGCTTAAGAATATCCCGATGGATTTTCATGTGAAGTCTTGCTTTTTGTTGTTTGCTCTAGTTTACAAAAAAAACACAAAAGTTTGGAGTTTTTGGATAAAAGGTTTTAGGATATAAGACCCATGTAGGAGCATTTTAATAAATTGAAAGAGATTGATTGAATTTTAGGTTGCGATTTAGACATCACGTCGAGCTTGTTCTGACGGCTTGATGATGCTAATAACACACGTTTTGGAGGTTTATATGACAAATGTAGTATTATCTCTAATTTGTATCCTCTGACTTTACATGATTGATCAGGTATGTTGGGCAGTACCCTGACTAGTTCCGCCATTGTCGGGGTGTACAATATTATACATATATAGCATATATATATATATAATATATAACGATATAAATAGTAGAAATAACTAAATATCTTAACCTAATAACGTAGATAAATATATAAGTATCATATACAGTATACTTATATATATAAATATTACGTATATATAAATATATAACGAATCTCATATATCCTTATCGTCTAGCGTATATATCTATATATATATAATATATTAAACGTATAAATCTAATATACGTTAATATAAATAAATATAATACTACTTAAATATAAATATATATATATAATATGCTCGCAATATAATAATAGTTAAATACGTTAAAATAAACATACAATACTATATATATCTATATATGATATAATAAAATATCACTATATATATATATACGTATATATATATACGTGCTATATCTATCTACGGTATTATATAATATACGAAATGATATAACATACAGTACTACTATTATACACTACATTATACGAATATATAAATAAATATACTTTATCTAGTAGTATATATGATCGATAACACTTATCGTAATATCCGTAAATGATGAAGTAATATCGTCAAAAAGTATATATACGGCTAATAGGCTAAATACGTATATATATATACGTATATATATATAACCGTATATATTATAAATCGTATATATATCTACTCTATATGATTTACGTATATATATATACGTCAATAAACATTACCTATATATATAAATATAATACATATATATATCTAATAATATAATATAAAAATAATAAAAAAAATACTATTACAATTTATATAAAAACACTATTTATTTAATATATTAGTTTTTATAATATTATTTAAAAATTTATTTATTAAATAATATTAATTTTAAACTAAAATTAAATTTTAAATATTTAATATAATTTGTTTTTTCTCATTTTATTTTCTTCCAACCAAACATGTGCTAGTTTTTGCAAATTCCAATTCCTTCAGATTTCAAATCTTAAGGATTCCAATTTTTAACATTCAATTCCTTCACATTCCAATTCCTTAAACAGATTCTAATTCCGTCAAAAACATTCTGCGAACCAAACGATCTCTAAGATTACAGAAGGAGATAAAGTAGTTTAAGGCCATGTTATGCAAATAAGAATTTATATAAATACCGTTCGCTCTATGTTGCCCTAATGCCATGAGTTTTTCTATCTTATTAATTTCTCAATGTTAATCTTAAAGCATCTATTTCTATTGTATCAAATTAAAAGTGAACTAGCTAAGCTAATGATGAAACCAATTTCAACAGTAGTATTATATCAAGTATAAAAACAGGTTAATAGAGGATGGGCAGGACGAGTAGATCAATAACGGGTCAAACATGTCATTTTTTGGTCAGATGGATCCGGGTTGACTTGAAACACTTTTTTCTGAAGATTTGTTATGTTTTCTATTAACATTAAGTATGAGTGTCCGATAATATTTTTGTTTCCTTTTTAGATATACTTTACTTAATTACCCGTAGGACCAGTTAGAGATTCACCACTACATGAATCAGCCCATTTGTTATTAGATGGGTCAAACGGATACCTCTTATCAAGATCCCTTAATTTTAGCGTTGAGGTAACAGTTATGCATAGACAAGCTATGGTCTCAATTATTTAAACTTAGGTCAATCTCAAAGCTCATTAGTGCACCTATAACATGTCCCATTTCCACCTGCCATTTTTTACAAGGTACTACACACATATTTTTGCCTTATTGTAAGGATACTATATATTTACTTATATTGGTATCAACCAATGAGTCCGTTATAATGTAGAGTTCAATATTATATGAATTGATGCAATTAACCGTCTATTTGTGTTACTAAGATATGAATGAATATTTTTACCTATATTTGACATAATGCATAAAGCTCAAACTTTTTGCATAAAATGAAGGCCATTTGGTTCTTGGGGAAATTGATGAAGCACTTTTTGTTGCAATTGTGGTCAGCAAGCTCCTTTTCATCAGTCGCTCTTGATAACTGATGTTTATCTCATTCGTCATTACTATCCATAATAACAATGATGTTTTATTAATCAACATGTGGTAATAGCTATTTCTGGAAGTATTTCTATTGGTTTTGTTTAAACATCAGTTGATCAATGTGGATTGATTGCGCACATTCTATTTTTGACCACATTTTCTTTTAATTGTTCACTAAATCATATATTTACATTCAATTTACATACTATAGCTTTGAAAAGTGGTGCACTACGCCATGACATCTATTATTGGCTAGGTAAAGACACAAGCCAGGTGCATTTTCAAGGAATGCGTATTTCAAATCATTTATAACTTTATCTAACAATAAATATCCTTTTTCATTTATTGCTTTTGCAAGAATCTAACAATAACTTTTATATTGTTACGAAAACAATATATAAACTATATAATTGAATAACAAGCCTCTGGTTGAATAATTTTATGTAGGTTTTTTTGTTTTAGAAAATTGGCAGAGCTTCACTTACATTTATTTGGACTTCAAGAGCAAGCGTACTATTTTTAAAAATACAGTATAGCATGACTTTCTTAGTCGCCTTAATATTTTAAGGGTAACACATATCCAAACTGAAAATTGAATATTTAATTCGGTTCGGTTTTATCATATTTGGTTTGGTTATAAGTTTTGTTAGGTTTTTTTGATTCGATTCGGTTTTTGTTTGAGGTATTACCCGAACTATCACCCCTAATGCAAAATACTTTTTATGTATCCATTAAAACATCGGCAATACCTCCTCTCAAATTTTAAAGAAACAAAATATTAAAAGGCTATGAAGATTATAAAGGTTTGTCAGCATAAATTCAGTTAAATCGAAATCCAAATATATTTGTAACTTTTTTTAATTAGTTATAAGTTTCTTGTACGTACGGTTTTACATATAAATCAAATTTATTTTATTTTATTTGTTTATTATATGGGCATATAAAAAATTTCTCGTGTTTAATATTTTGTAATTGAGATATTAATATAACTAATAATTATACACGCGGTTTTACATAAAAAATGCATTATGTATTAATATAAGTGTTTTAAAACTCGGGTCGACCCGGTCGGTTGATCGGAAATCGGATTTTGCCCAAAAACCCGGTTGAACCATGACCCGGTGGCTCGACCGCGTCAATTAAAAAACCGTTTTTTAAAAACATTGATTAATATCAATTAATAATTTGTAAAGATTTTGTTGGATGAAAGACTTCATATTAAGAACAAGAAAATAAGCTAGGAGATGATAAGAATTGTAGAGAGAGAGAGTAGAGAGAGAGAGAAAGTGAGAGAATGAGATTGTTTACTTGCAAAATGAAAAGTTACAAATGACCAACCCTCCTCACTTTCCTTGAGGAGGTGTATATGTATCAAAACTAAAAGGCTTTCATGCCTTTAGTAATTCTACGGGCCGGGCTCGGGATTACTTGGGCTTTCGCCCGATACACGTGACCGGTTAGCTTACATTTAAGAGCCCGTTTACCCGTCTTAGCCTATTATAACGTATATTAATTAATGACCGAGACCTAATATAATTAATGAACGAACTTCCATTGTTTGACTCAATATTTTGAGGCTAACAATCTCCCCCGAAGTGAGTTCATTGTGACACTCCTTCGTGAGATCAATGAGATTGCTTTTGTCGTTAAGCTCTTGTCTTTGTCTTGGTCTTTATCTTGTTGTAGGCTTGTTCCTTCATGCTTTGTGATCTATGATCTTGAGCTTTTGTCATTGTCTTTTGACTTTGTCTTTTCGTCCGAGATCTTTAAATCTTTATCCTTCCGTCTTGATCGTCTTTGCCGCCTTGCGATCTTGTGTCTTGACCAACATGCTCATACTTTGCATCATCTTGAAAGCTTGCTAACAATCTCCCTTGATAGACTTGATATCTTTGAAGGAAGATCTTATATATCAGAGTTTGTGCGAAAGTCTTTGTCTTTAATTCTTGAGCTTTCATGATTCTTGAATCTTGATGCTTATAGTATGTCTTTGTAGTTTGAGCATGAGCATGTGGTAATGAATCTGACTTCAGCTGGAATAAGGTTTCACCATCTCCATCTTTATGTATCCTGATTTGGTTAGATTAACCTTCGGTTCCGTAGGACCGTTTTACAGTATAAATAATGTACCTGTGATCAGGTAGATTCAAAGAATCTCCTTGACAGGGTTTCCAGCTCAAAGCGTAGGATCTTCTAACACAGATGTATTAGATTTACCATGCTTGCTAGTTCTCATTACCGGAACGTCTCAAAGCAGACAACACGGTAAGAGTGAATCAGATAGTTACTATCTTTCTGATTAAGCCGTCAATTCATTTCCTGGAACAAGTTTGATTCACATTGAATCGCACCATCGTTTCTTTCCAGTTGACACAAGTTTGATTCATATAGAATCTCGCAAGTCACCTACCGCAGTGCTGTTTGATGATGACACTGGAAGGATTTCCATTCGTCATTGTGAATACTAAAGAGTATCACTCTGAATGTTCTGGCAGAATCACAAGGATAATGCGTAGGACTCTTGTTAACAGCTTGTGAACTTAATGATGTTCAACAAGTGTTTGTCATGGAATGTGTCCTAATGAGATTTATTTGATGATCTCTTGGCTCTAGACTCGATTAGTGCGTTTTGGTTTTAGTAATCGGAGGCTGGAGCAGACTGCCACCTATTCAATATTAACTAACTCGGAGTGAGAAAGTCAATAGAAGTCGTGTGTATCTCCGTGACAAATGAGACAAGTTTCTTTTGAGAGAAACCCGAATGGCTGGGAAAGGGTTGTGCATTGCATCACTGGGTCCATGATGTCGTCTTCAATGTCAGCAATCAACATTGTGATTCTGACAGCATATGTATCCCTGACCTTAGGTCGATTTTCGAGTAGACACTCGACCCTTGAAGCTGATCAAATAAATCATCAATTCTTGGGAGCGGATAACGGTTCTTCACCGTTAGTTTATTCAATTCCCGGTAATCAATGCACATCCGGAATGATCCGTCTTTCTTCTTGACAAACAAGACCGGAGCTCCCCAAGGTGAGGAACTGGGTCTTATAAAGCCTTTATCGGATAGCTCTTTCAGTTGCTCAGATAACTCTTTCATCTCGGAAGGCGCCAATCGATAAGGTGCCCGTGCCACAGGTGCAGCGCCAGGTACCAAATCAATTTGAAACTCCACTTGTCGAGTCGGAGGAAGACCCGGCAAGTCCTCAGGAAATACTTCAGGAAAGTCTTGAACAATTGATACGTCCTCAAGTCGCTTCTTCTCCGACTTGTCTTCAACCTCTTTTGTAGTAACATGTGCCAGAAAGATAGGAAACCCTCTTTCCATGTACTTTTGCGTTTTAGTGCACGAAATGATGTTTAATCGTGTCACATCTCCCTGGGTACTTCCATCACCGCGTATGATTAAGGTTTTATTTTTCCAGGGGATGCGAACAATCTTCTTAGCACAGTCGATAACGGCACTGTATTTTGACAACCAGTCTATGCCAATTATGACGTCGAAACTACCCATCTCTACCGGCATTAGGTTGATGTTGAACGGATGATTCCGAAGGTTTAACGTACAACCCATCAATATAGTATTTACTCAAATTATCCTACCGTCAGCTAGCTCAACGTTATAACCATGATCTAGTGTATTGGGGATGATATCAAGCAAGGTACTAAATGCAGTGCAGTAGACACAAAACTTCGATCGGTACCCGTATCAAATAAGATATAAGCATAGCGGTTGTTTAGAAGGAACGTACCCGCAACGACGTTGTCTGGGTTTGCCCCCGCATTCCCAACCACATACACCTTCGCTGGAGCCCTGTCATTCCCAGCTTGATTACCACGGTCATTGTTTCTCAGTCTTGGGTAGTTTCTTTTAAAATGTCCTTGAGCTCCGCATTCATAGCAACCGTTGCCCTTCTAATTATTGTTGTTGTTGTTACGGTTGTTGTTGTTGTTGGCAGGCCGGATTCTACAGTCCTTGGTCGCATGGCCAACTGATTCGTCTGATAGTATATATAAAATACTAGGCAAATCCAAACTCTTCACCCTTGACAAAGGGAAAAAGTCAAGACCTACTTAGAAACAAAATATATAAGAGAGAATCAATGATAAAAAGATTCCGGAAGAGATATTCCCGGGTCGTATGTCCCAACGAGGCTGCAATTGAAAATAATCCTGGTTTGATGAGAAATTGAATGACGGAGAATATATGATGGAAACACTGATATAATTACAACTAAAATTAATTAAATAAAACCTAATTTAATTCTTACGGGAAATTAGATATAGGTATGCGGGGCTCTTAAAAAACACAACGGAACACAAATTAGTTATAGCGGGATATCCATAAAATTTAAACGTACTAAAATACGGGGAACAGAATCAGGTATCGGGAAACCTAAATACTAAAAATTAAGAAAATAAATGCTAAATTAAATTAAAAATCAAAATTAAATTCTAATTAACTTAATTTGAAAAATAAAGAAAACTAGAACTAAAACGGAGGTCGTTTGAATGTAAAACGAAAAGAAACGGTAAAACTTACCCGGTAAAAACGGGTCTAAAACTGAAATTTAAGAAAAATTAAGCCTATACTAAATTTTATATTTTTCCTAGACACTAAATGACAAAAGAAAATTTTATAAAAAAGAAAAATATTTTTTTATTAATTTTTGGATTTTTTATGAATTTTTAAAGATTAAAAACTAATTAAAACTAAGAAAATAGAAAAAGACAAAAAATAAAAGTTATAAAAATTCTGAAAAAATAAAATTAAATAAAGAAAAAGTTAACAATTCTAAAAATATAAAAATGCCCAAAAGTTACTGATTTTATAAAAAGTAATTAAACTAATTAAATTTTAAACCTAATTTAATTAATTAAATTAAATAAAACTAACTAAGGCTAACTGTGGTTATAACTAAAGGACTAACAGTGAAAGGACACAAGGACTAATGGAGTAACAGGCTAACTAACCACAGGGACTAACAGTTATAACTTTAAAAGAGGAAATTACACAAATGGTCCCTGAAGTGGACCCCGATTACAACTTTGGTCCAAAGTGCTTATTAGCCAAAACTTACAAAAGCAAACTTACTCAGGGGCTTAAGGGGAACATTTTTAATAAAGGCACTTATGACTTTTAAGCACTGAATAAGCCAAAAAATAAGCTTTTATGGTGACAGCAGGCTTATAAGCTTATGGGCTTATTTTCTTTTTCTTTTTCTGATTTAAGCTACAAAATAAGCTAGAAAACTATAGGAATAAGTTACTAAGGCAAGGGGAATCCTAAATAAGCTATGTTATCTAGATAAGCCCTAAAATAAGCTGGGATTTGAATAAGCTAAGTCTAACAGTTTTAAAAGGGAAACAGAAAAAAGGTGACTTTAAGGCCTAAATAAGCTAACTAAATAAGCTAGATAAGCTATAAGCTTTTTGGAACTTAAAGAACAACTAATAAGCTATAATTAAAAGCTAAAATAACTCAGGGCTTAATACAAAATAAGCTAGATACAAGGGGCTGAATTTGGTGCTCAGCACCAGGGGAAAATATGCAGTGGGCTTAAGGCTTTTTTGGCTTATCCCAATAAGCTCACAAGGGCTTATTTCCCAAAATCAACCCAAGACAGATTGAAAAGGGCCATAATTGAGCTTATATTCAAAATATTAGCTATTAGGGTTAACTAAATCATGCTGATTTTTAGGCTTGAAATTGGCTGTTTTCAAAGATCATGCAATCCTCCCTTTTGACTCATACTTGGTCAAACCAAAGGGACAGCACAAGGGTCTTTCAAAATGGCTAGAAACAACCAAATAAGCACAACCAAAGTGTGCTTAAGCTGCTTATGCAGCTTGAGCACTTAAGCTCAAGTTTGCTTATCCAAATTTTGACAGAAAGCAAAAGGGACATAAAAAACTATTTTTAAACTAAAACTTGTAATTAAAGTGGTCTATTATGACTCACACACTCAGCCAAGAGTGGCTGAGTGCATATAACCCATGGCAATCCCCATATTGACCCATTTTAAGGTAAAACCAAACACCCCCTTAAATATATGAAAAACGTTTTTTAACTGATTTTAGTGAAAGGAAAGCTGAGATAAGTGATTACAAGTTAGGTCTAACAACTTTTAACATATGTTTAAGCAATTTAAATTATATTTCAAATTTCGACAATGGAAATTCCACAAACACTTAACTTTTATTAAACTGAAAAGTATTACAATATTAGCAGAGAAACCAAATTTTTATATTAAAACTTCAAAAATACTACTCAAAACGTTTGGTAAAAAACTGAATAACAATAACTTTATAAGCGCAAAACATTGATTAACATTAAACTAAGAAAGTAAAAAAAAACAGGGATGATTCTACTCGGCTTGTTCTCTTTTCTTTTATAGAGGTCTCTCAGCCTTCCTTGGACTTGGGTTGTGTTTGCTGTGAGAGTGTAATGTCCCCAAGGTAATCCTAGCCTTCCATTGGCTTCTCTTCATCTCAGCCATTGGATGGGGGTGCGGGTTTTTGTGTATGTTGAACTGGAAAGGGTTAAAGGTTTATTGGGTTTGGGGAAATGGTGAGGGGTGAGCTGTGAGTGTACTAGGGAGGTGGTATGGGCTAGAAACCGTGGGGGAGAGTGGTTTGAGGATTTGGCGGTAAACGGGTTGAGGACAGTTATGGTTGCAGGTTTAAACGAAAACCTTGGGGAAGAGGCAACTTCAACCCCTCAACTTTCTTTCTATTTTCATTCTATTTTAAGCCGAAATTTAGTTATAAAAGAGGTTTAGAAAGTGACATGTTTGGCCCTTGTGTTTTATAACAAAAGAATTAAAAGGAGGTTTTGGCAAATTGCAAAAATGGTCCCTCTGGTTTTTATAACTAAAAGATATATATAAAAAAAAAGGAAGTTTGGAAAATTGCAAAACCAGCCCTTGTGTTTTATTTTTCTATTTTTCTTTTTAAAACAACTTTCAAACTTGGCATTTTTGGCCCTTTTCTTTATATTTTTTTTTCATTTTTAATTATAAAACAAGGTTTTTTTAAAATTTACATTTTTGGTCCTTGAGTTTTATAAAAAGGGTATTGGGCTTTGTGTTGGGCTTGTATTGGGCCCACTGGGTTTGGGTTTATGTTATTGGGCTTTTTAAGGCCCAATAAGGTTCAGGAGTGGGTTTTGTGTGTACAATGGCTGAGATTGGCTGTA
>BQNB010073765.1:0-32007 GCA_026074375.1 Tanacetum coccineum
CAAAAATTGTAGGGTTCTCAACTCACCTTGCTTCATGGTTAAGAGTTGGCTAGTCCATGATCAAACAGTTCATGGTAAATGATAGTTTGCTAAAAACTATATGGTTTATCAATGCACCATGTTATGACAAATCAATTCCGTTGATGGTTGACAGTTTAACAAAAATTGTATGGTAATTAACTCACCATGTTTTTAAAATGAAGAGTTAACTATCCCAGAGCAAACGGCTACTGGTAAAGGAACATCAAATCCGTTAATGGCTGGTAGTTTGCCAAAAACTACAAAGCCAACTTAGTTGGATTGTAGGTAACAAGATGTTGCTGAGTAGCTGAAAAGATGTTGCTGAATTACTGAAAAGACAAAATTGCTGCTAAAGAAGGATAGAGTGTACAAGATTAAGAAATGATAAAGAATGTTTGGATACATCCTCTATACGTTAAAAGAGGCTTAAAGGATTGAAGAAACATGAAGTTAAAATAGTTTAACATTCATGTTTAAGGGAGGATTGTAAGGATTAATATTTTTTTAACTTAGTACCGACAATACAAATAGTTAGTACTGACAATTATACTTAGTACCGACAGTACAAAGTATTAAGTACTGTTAGTTAGTTAGTACCGTTAGTAGAAAGTTAGTTAGTACCGTTGAGAAGATATTTAAAAGATATTTATGAGATATTTTAGAAAAAGAAATGTAAGCCTATTAGGGTTATCCTTAGTATATAAAAGGATCACCTTTGGCATAGACGATTACAGACGAATACACAAGCTTAGCAAATCATATACAATATCATAGTTAGCAATCTGTAATCCTCAAGAACACATTAATAAAGTTGTTATTCAGTTGTTCATTGTTCTTCTTAGTACCTGTGTTAAGATTCCGCATTAACACATAGTATTCATAGTCATTGTTTCTACATAGTCATTTGTATTTATACATCTTGGCTATCATCATTTATAGGCTGCAAAGATCCATTCAGTTTAATAGGACCAACATAATTTCTGAGCTTAAGAGTAAGCTTGGAACGATTGATAAAGGGAAGCATGTGAACACTAAGTTTGACAAATCTGAGACCTTGGGACAACTTCTTTGTGTAACACCGTTCAACAAAAATCTAGCAATAAAGGCTAAGAATGTGTCAAACACTAAGGTTACTTCAGATAGGCCAAACCCAGTCACTTCACAGTCTACTCCCACAATTGAGAAGAAACAACAACACAATGTGAATGTAATTGCAAGAGGAATGTATAAGATCAATCAGCAAGACATAAACACACTAAATTCTAAGGCTAACACAAATGTTTCTAATTCCACAGGTGTAGGAAGTTCAAATAGTGTTAGAAGACCCAAGTCTAAGGACAATAAATCGAAGAATAATGTCTTGAAGAACACTAAGAGCTCATCTACATATGTTTGGAAGACAATAAATAGTGTTTGCTTAGATTCTAATAAATGTGACACAAAACCTTCGAATGTTTGTCAAACCAATGAATGTATAACAAATTCTAAGACTGTAACTGCTGTAAATTTGAGTATGGATCGTCTTTGTTGTCTCTTTTAGATATAAGAGTTCTCATAGCATGATCACGAAGTTCATTGATTTAAACTTTACGGTTATCACTCGCGGTCTCAGGGTCAAAGTTTGCATGCTTCAAGGCCTAGTAGGCTTTGTGCTCGAGCTCGATCGGTAGATGACATGCCTTTCCGTACACAAGCTTGTATGGGGTACACCCGATGGGTATTTTGTAATCGGTACGGAAGGCCCAAAGTGCATCATCTAGTTTATCCAACCAAGATGCACGGTTCTCGCCCACGGTCCTTTCATTGAATTGTTTCAAGCCGATTGGATACCTCACTTGGCCCACTTGTGTATGAGCTTTGTGGGTGATACGCGATGGAGGAGACTCGGTGAGCGAATCCTATTTATGGCCTGACCTTTGCAAACTAGTCATGCTTAAATATGGGTTCCGCGATCATTGCAAACTGGTCATTGCAAAAATGGGTTCCGCGATCACTTATGATAGCACGAGGGGTACCGAATCGGGCGAAGAGAGATTTAAGAAATTTGCAAACAACTTGGGCATCGTTGGTGGGGAGCGCTTTCGTTTCAACCCATTTTGAAAAATAGTCGACAACCACGAGTATATATTTGTTCCCTCGTGAAGACGGGAACGGCCCCATGAAATCGATGCCCCACACGTCAAAGATTTCACAAACTTGGATGGAATTTTAAGGCATTTCATCACGTTGCGAAATTTTTCCTTGACGCTGACAAGTGTCACAGTGGGTGACCAAGTCATGGGCATATCGGTAAATTATGGGCCAATAAAATCCTGAGTCAAAAACCTTTTTGGTGGTGTAGTTGGCACCGTAATGTCCCCCGGTGGGTCCACTATGGCAAGCTGTGAGGATATCAATAGCTTCTTGGCCCGAGACACATCGCCGTATCACTTGATCCTCACATATTTTGAACAAATAGGGGTCTCCACATAAGTAGTGTTTAAATCTTGAAAAACTTGTTATTTTGATGGACAGGGTACATCCTTATAACAAATGAAATTCCCCACGTAGTTAATTTGCATAATCGGCAAACCACGGGGTACTTGGAGTCACACGATAAAGTCACCAATTTTAAGTGTCTCGTGAAGGAAAAAATTTAAAGTTTCGCATTTATCTCCTTTGGGTCGAGCACATTTTCATAAGGATTTTTAATCGGGAAAGATGATCGGCCGCGAGATTCCCGGCTCCTTTTATGTCAGTTACTTTGAACTTGAACTCTTGAAGGAGGAGAACCCACTGGAGCAATCTCGCCTTGAAATCTTTTTTAGCAAATAGATATTTTAGGGCGGAGTGATCCGTATACACTATGCTTTTGTTCAAGATGTGGTAAGACCGGAATTTTTCAAAGGCATACACCACGACTAACATTTCTTTCTCCATCGTGGTGTAATGCAATTCCACCATGTTCATTGTTTTACTAGCATAGTGTATAGGCCTAAAATGCTTTTCATGACGTTGCCCCAAGACTGCACCTATGGCAAAGTCGCTTGCATCGCACATAAGCTCAAAGGGTAGGTCCCAGTCCGGGGCAATCAAGATTGGAGCTTCGGTAAGTTTTTTCTTTAACGTTTCAAAAGCTTGAATACATTCATTGGAGAATATGAACGGAGTATTCTTCTCAAGAAGATGAGTCATCGGTCGGGAAATTTTGGAAAAATCCTTAATGAACCGTTGGTAGAAACCGGCAGGACCGAGAAAACTCCGAACACCCTTGACGGTGGTGGGATGAGGTAACTTAGCAATCACATCGATTTTGGATTTATCGACCTCAATCCCATTTTTGGAGATCTTATGGACAAGGACAATGCCTTCCTTAACCATGAAATGACTCTTTTCCCAATTTAGACAAAGATTGGTGTATTCGCACCTTTGAAGCATCTTGTCTACACGAGAGAGGCAATTTCCGAATGAATTCCCAAAGACAGAAAAGTCTCCTATGAAGACTTCCATCATTTTTTTTGATCATATCATGAAAGATAGCCATCATACACCTTTGGAACGTGCCCAGTGCATTGCATAAGCCGAAAGGCATGCGACGGTAGGCGAACGTTCCATAAGGACATGTGAATGTTGTCTTTTCTTGATCATGATGGTCGATGGGAATTTGAAAGTAACCCGAGAAACCATCGAGAAAACAATAGTACTCGTTTCTCTCAAATCTCTCGAGCATTTGATCCATAAACGGTAGTGGAAAGTGGTCTTTACGGGTGGCTTCATTTAACTTTTGGTAGTCAATGCATACACGCCAACCCGTAACCAATCGAGTAGGATTTTTTTTTGGGGTTTTTTGTTTTTATTTTTGGAATTAAACTCGTTTGCAATCATTTTCAACATTGGTAAAACCACCCTTTTTTGGTACGCAATGTACAGGGCTTACCCAAGGACTATCCGAGATCGGGTAAATTAATCCGGCATCAAGAAGTTTTTCAACCTCTTTTTTGATGACATCGTGGTTCTTTGGTTTTACACCTCTTTGGTGTTGTGAACGCGGTTTTGTAGTCCTCGTCCTAAGAATATTGTGTGTACAAAATTCCGAGTTAATACCTTTAATGTCGGAAAGTTGCCAAGCGATGGCTCGCTTGTGTGACTTCAAAACCTTTATGAGAGCGGCTTTTTCCTCGACACTCAAGTCTTTAGAAATTATGACAGGCAACTTGTTGTCACCTTCCAAAAATGCGTATTCGAGATGAGGAGGTAAGTCCTTGAGTTTGACTTCAGGAGGTTCATCAATTGAAGATTTATCAGTTTTAGCTTCACAAACTTTAAGTTCTTTTTGAATTTCAGGCAAATAATTTCCTTGAGTGGGAGGGGGTAATGATGGATCATCATTGAGAAATGATTCAAGAAGAAGAATGTCCCCCTCCGGGTCGTAATAAGAGTCGTCAACTTCCGGTGAAGTTGGATCATCTTCAAGAGCAAGGAAAGCGTCGACTTCCTCGAGAAGAAAATCACTATCCCCGAAGGGAGTGAGAGTCGAAGAAGAGGTAGAAACGATCGGGTCATAATAAGGAGTGGGATTGCCACTCGCGATCACATCGGAGAAACCGAGAACTTCTTGAGAATACTCCTCACAAGCCATTTCAATGACGTCGATTCGGTTAACCGAATTATCATCATAATTAGAGGAGTATCTCAAAGTTTGATCAAGATTGAATGTTACGGCTTCTTTTCCAACACGAAGAGTTAATTCACCTTCGTAAACATCAATCAAAGCACATCCGGTCTTTAAGAAAGATCTCCCAAGAATTAGGGGAACTCGGGGATCGACATTAAAGTCTACGACTATAAAGTCAACCGGGAATTGGAACTTTCCTACTTTTACGTCGACATCTTCGGCGATACCTATCGGTTGGGAGATCGAACGGTCTGCAAGTTCAAGAGTCATACAAGTAGGAGTGAGCTCCGAAAGAGAAAGCATTTTCCACACGGATAATGGCATGTGAGTTAGGCTAAGCGCCAGATGGCCAGTCTAAGCACTCGTCCATTCGGGAAAATCACACGGTCTGAGAAATTTGCCGGAGGTCTCTAAGTTTTTGCGGGGTTATTTTTAAGGGAAAAAACCGTCAAGAGCAATGCTATTCAAAGGGAGTTCTAGTTTTTCCTTTAATTTTTCTTTGTTTCCAATCAAACTCTTAAGTGTCGAAGCAAAATTAGGCATGAGAATTAAAGCATCCGCGAAGCTAATTTCAAAATGCAAATCTTGAAAGATTTGGTAAAATTTCTCAATTTGATTGTTAGCTTTTTCGAGGATCTTTTGGTCATTAAGTCTAGACGGATATGGAATTGACGGTTTCGAGTTAGGCTTCGGTACTCTAAGGGAGCAACATCGGGCTCAGATTTAGTACTGGAGGTTTGACTTGGACAACGGAGGTTGGAGTCTTGGCATACTTCCGTTATTAGTAGGAGGCACCGTGTCCTTTGTCACCTCGGTTTTACATTCCACTACTTTAGGAGGAGAAGAAGAAGTAGTAGGAATCGTGGGTCCTTGATAAGCAACACCGCTTTGGGTGGTAATAGCCTTCAAATCTACCTTCGGGTTAGTAATGGTATTAGTAGGGAGTGTACCCGAACCTGAAGTAGAAGCGGTATTGGAATTCACGAATTTGGAAAGCATGTCCGTTTAATTGGTCATTTGATTTTGCAAGTTTTGATTTGATTTTTCATATTTCTTCCTACTGGCATCATTAGCCTTGACGTAGCTTTCAAAATCGGTCTTCGTCACACCTTGTGTTTGCGGATCCGAAGCTTGGTAAGGTGGAGCTTGGTGAACCGAGGGTTGATTAATCAGAGGTCGATAAATTTGGCTTTGGTTGTAATTAGTCCCCCGGTTTTGGTTGCAACGGTTTTGGTTATTTCCTTGGTTTTGTTGAACGGGTGGAAAACCGGGAGGTCGAATTTGACTAGCAATCGGGGCTCGGTAACCGGTATTTCCTTGATTGAAATTAGTTGCGGCTGCTTAGGAGACATACTCTTGAATATTGTCACGATAAACGTTGCCATCGGTGGCGGGACAATTTCGGTAAGAATGAGTACCACCACAAGTAACACAACTTTCCTCGACCGCTTTCACGGGAGCGGGAGCTTGGTTTTGATTTTTCTTATCGAGAAGTAAAGCTTTCACCATATCTTTAAGTTCGGCAATATCGGGAGAAATACCGAGGGTAGAACTGCTCGCACTCACTTTTGCAACAACCGGTTTGTTACGTGAATTACGAACTTTGGATTTGCTCTCGATGATTCTTAGGCAATCACGGGGCATTTTATCCAAAAAGTTACCACCCGCGGCGGAATTCAACGAATCTTGATCATTAGAGTTCAAAGCATTATAGAAAGTATCGAGTTGATGTAACTCCGAAAATCCATGATGTGGGCATGCCCGAAGAAGATCATTGAATCGGTCCCATGCCTCGTAGAAAGTTTCATCAAATCGTTGTTGAAATCTCGTGATTTCATTTCGAAGATTTGTTGTTTTGGAAGGAGGGAAGAATTTGTTGATGAATTTCGAAACAAGATCATCCCATGTGAGAATCGATCGAGGGGGTTCTTTTTCAAGCCAAATCCGGGCGGCACCCTCGAGGGAAAATGGGAAAGCATAAGCTTTACCGACGTACTTGGGACGTTTGGGAACTTCATCGTAGAAGTGATCTTGTTGAAATATCGGATGTGAGCATGAGGGTCTTCTTTGTCATGTTCGAAAAATTATTTGTTTTGAATGAGGGTAAGCAAACCATGCTTAAGCTCAAAGTTGTCCGCGATAATCTCGGGCACAACGATAGCATCCTCGTAACCCACGGTGGGTATAGTACGAGTATCGTCCATCGTAACTACGGGAGGAGCTTGATTTTCAATAGGTTCCACAAGATTGAATGGTTCAACAAAAGTCGGCGGGACTTGTTGTTGTTGACGGTTAGAATTACGAGATTGAGAACGAGTGCGCATGCACTAAAATATAAAAAGAAAATTTATACTAATTTTTTTTCTTTTTTTTAAAAATTTTTTTTATATTTTTTTTTGTTTTTCAACAACGTATTCACAATATATTTTAATAACGGACAATGAGATAAGACACTTAAACCTAATAATCAACTTGCTTCTCGGTAACTCTTCAAAGAGATAAACGCACAAAGGAGCGGATGAGTAGGAAAGCGCGAAGCTATTAAAAACCTTTCTCCTTTAGGGTCGTAGTTCCTAGGAACAACCCGCCTTATACCCCTCTTAGTGTTTGTTTAACTTTCGAAGGTGAACCGTACCTCGCGAGAGACACAAAAGGTAAGTTTTTGATCTTTTGTTCGGGAACTTATTAATGATAATACTTCAATTGAAAGTATTATATTGATGGTGAATTTTATTTATTTTTTATGGATAATTTTTTAATTTTTTGATTTTTTTTCTTCCTTTTTTTATTTTTTATATTATATATACTAATAAAAGAAATGAAAAATGTTTTTATATTTTTTTATAAGAAAATAAGCAAAATAACTTCACACGGAAGGATCTTCAAACAAAAATTGTCAAACGGCTCAACAATCGTAAACAATCTTCCTCGGCAACGGCGCCAAAAACTGATTGATATTGATTATACCCTTTTAAATTTTATATATATATATATATATATATATATATATAATATATGAGATAAAAATATTGTTAAGATAAAAAAAAATCTCTCAAAGTAGTAAACCGAAAGTAAGAGAATCCCGGTCGTTTCCAACGAGGAATGCCAATTGAAAGTCGCGAGCGTTTTGAGAAACGAAAGCTTGACATGAGACAAAATGAGATTGGTTTACTAAAACTACAGAAAATTAATGCAATTTTAAAACTAAATTAACAAGGAAACACAAATTTTAAAATTAAAAAAAACGCAAACACCTCGCCGGATCCCTAAGAAACGCGTCTAATTTATCAACTAAGGCAAATAAAAAACCCAACAAAAGATTTTAATGCATGTAAACCTCAAAAATGACAAAAGAAAAATTTCTAAAAAAAAGATTTATATTTTTTTGGCTTTTTAATAATTTTTTATGAATTAAAAACTAATTTAATCTATTAAAAATCCTAGAAATAGCAAATTAAATCCTAAAAATTTCAAAAAATGATTTTCTACTTTAGAAAAAATCAAAAAAGTGATAAAAACTCAAAAAAATATTTTTAACTATTTTTTATAATAAAAACCTATTTTCTAAAATTAAATTAAAAAGCTAAAATGGAAATTAAAATCTAAAAATGGTAAAAATGATTTTAATGCTTGTAAACCTAAAAATATTTATTTTAAATATAAAAACTATTTTTTTATAATTTTCTGAATTAATTTACTATTTTTTAAGACTTTTTAAAATTTTTACCTACGAAAATTAATTAAAAATAACAAATAAAGATGGAAAATTCTAAAAAATTGCTGAAAAGTTCTAACAATTATGAAAAAGACAAGAAAAATAAGCTTGATCTCACAGCTTATCAAATAAGCTAAAAATAAGCCCAAACTAGCTACAGCTTATAAACGAAATAAGGGCTCAGAATTGTGAAAAAGGAATTGAGTGTGCAACAATGTACAGAGAAATCCCAGGGTGCTAGTGGTAGAGGACAGTTGGGTAAAACATTTTTGGTTTGAGTTTGTAGAGGTCCAGAGTTCGAGCCTTGTGCTCACCTTGGACTTCTAAACTCCCAAGCGTTTTTTGCTTTCCATTTTTTACAAGTTTTTTAAATAAGCTAAAAATAAGCACTTTTAACAAAAGCCCCAATTTTTATGGAAACCACAAATAAGCACTAAATAAGTTGTTAAAGCTTCACAGATTGCTTTTTACACTAAAAGGACTAAAGATCTTAACTGTTGGGCCTTTTAAGCTCAAATAAGCAATTCAAAATGAAAAATAAGCTAAAGCAGATAACCTATTACCCTAAATAAGGCATATTTGAACACGAATTAAGCAACTAAATAATCAAATGACAGATTACTTAAAAAAGCATAAAACTTAAGATTTTACACTAAAATGCAAATAAGCTCAAAATAAGCTCTAAGCTAAGAGAATAAAGCTAAATGGACTAGATCTAACCTAATAAGCAAAACTTAAACCTACATTTTTTAAATCAGAAACAATAAGCAATAAGCTCAAATAAGACAAATAGGCTTTAATCGCTAAAACTGTAGGCAAACAGCAAGGGGGAACTTAAGCTAAAAATATGGTACATAAACAGATCCTTATAGCAAAAAGGCTTATACCTCTGAAAAGCTTATGGAATAAGCTTCAATAATCATCAATCAAAAGGGAGTTTGAAATTCAATTGAGCCATGAAAAAGCTTGTTGAAAAAGCTGTTTGTTTGTTTCACAACACTTAGAAAAATTTTCACAATCTTAACAAACCACTACTTTTGAGCTCAAAATTAAGCTCACAAATGAATCCTTATGGATCTGAGACCTTAAAACAGAATAATTAGGACTAAAAAAGAGCTTAATCATCAATCTAAAAACATTTTGAAATAAATGATAAGCCAGAAAATGGAAATGAAAAGCTGTTTTTTTTCAATACTTAATTTTTTTTTGACAGATTTGCTGAAACACTAATCAAACAATGCAGACATATTCTAGCTTGTTTCTAACTTTTTAATGACTTGAACAAACACAAAAACATCACAAATACACCAGATTCAAATACTAAACACTCAAGCTATAAAATAATGCTATAAGCTCCACAGATTCAAACAACAAGTTATATAACTTAAGATTTTAAAGATTTAATACTGTCAAAACTTCTAATACTGATTTTATGGTGTTTTTCAAGCAAAACTACATACCCCAAAGACTAACTCAATATGACCCCATTTTTCACTTTTAAAAACAGTTATACCAAACACTCCCTTTAAAAAACGTAGATTTAACCTTTCTAACTTGATCAAACCTGGTTATTAAAAGCCTAAACTTTCAAAAAACCAGATGTTAACTAAGACTACTAAGCAATGTTAAGCATATATAAACAACAAATAAGCACTAAAATAAGCTGAAACAGATTATGCTAGTTTAATCTATTTTTAGACAGATTTTAATAAAAACTTGCAAACAAGATTTTAAAACTACAACTAAGCATTCATAAGCATTAACTAACAATAGCAAGCATAAATAAACAAATAAAAATAGATAATAACGAGAAAAAAGCTTTTGAATAGTAATAAATCAGCTTGAAAAAGCAAAAAAGTGATACTTACAAAAGCCCTTCCTCAAAACAGGGTAAATAATCAAATCTACAAGCTCTGCTTGTCAAAAGACAAGCTAGCGAGGTCTATAAGCTCTTCCCTTGCTAGCTTATCATCCAAAATTAGCTGAGGTATTTTAGGGTGAGTTTTTTTTATAACAATTATTCTTAAGTGTTTAACATTTAAAATGAAAACAGGTTAGCTAATATGCGTAAATGAGAGCTTAAAAACAAGCTATGAGAGACTTTTACCAACACTAAAAACAGGATTCAAACTTTTACTTAAAAACTAAGATCCTCAAATTTTCATTAAACATTAAAAAAAAGATTACAATCCTTGGAATTTTAAAAGACAATAAAGTAAATAAGCTGAAAAATTAAACTAGGTTAAAAAGACTACAATAAAAAACTAGGTGCCCAATGGCTTACAAATGAACCCTATTTATACTAAACTAATGAAGGTTCTAGGTCTTGTGCTTCTTTGTTGAGAGGGAAGCCGTGTATGTTTGTTGTATGAGTATAAGCTCAAATATCATCTTAGCCATCCGAATTTGAGTGTTGCCTAAGCCAATTGATCTTCTCCATCCATTCTTTGTCTTCTTTCAAAGACGAATTAGAGTGTAGAGAATTGTCAAGGTGTATGTCAGTTGTGTGGGGTGGTCCTGGTGTGGGTGGACAAGGGTGAGAAGAAAAGGGAACAGTACTAGATCATTTTGGCAGGATGTAGGGAAGATATACAGTAGTTTTGATGCAGGGCACAAGTATGGGGAAATGGCAAGAATGGTCCCTCAAGGTTATACATTGTATTGCAAGTTTAGTCCTTGTGGTGATACAACCTTGGTCCTTGGAGTTTATAAATGTTTGCACCGTTAGTCCTTAAAGGACTAACGGTATAAGGGATAAAAGGATAACACAGTTAAGTGGCTTGGGTTTGGTTTTGGGCCTTGTTGGGCCTGTTTTGGTTTTCTTATTATAAAAAGAGTTTGGGCTTAAGGATTTGGACCGGGTAATTTTATAAAAGGGTTTTAGGGAAATTTAGGCTTATATGAATGTTTAAATAAAGTGCCTTGACCAGTGCCCACTATGTGGGTTAGGGTTCGGGGTTTCGTTTTCGATGCTCATTCTAAAATCTACTCCCGGGTGAACTTTGACTTGACTTTGTTGACTTTGACTTTTTGACTTGGTTTTGATTTTGACTTCTTTTTACGCTCTTTTCGTTCTCGTGCTCGGTTTTGTCGTTTTTGGCTTCGTTTTTGTCCTTTTCTTAGATATCCGTTCCTGCAGCAAATATAAATGCAAAACATACAAATACAATGTATTTTTGGTACGTTTTTAGTCATTTAAGTCCGTTTTTAGTGGTCAAAGGTATGTGTAATTAAACACATATCAAAAGCATACACTATTAAATCACTTGTGTTCAATTTTTACAAAACTAGCATGTATCTCCCTCGCGAGGATTTATAAATCATTTAAATGAGTAAAGACAAGGCTATGAATATCACACAATTTTTTTTTAAAACATTCACGTATACAAACCCACTCACACCATTCGATCAAGTAAACGACCGACTCTTTCATTTTTTATTCATTAGGAACACGTCCTGAATATAGTTGTTGGTACTATAATTTTGTACGATATGACTTGACCTATATAGGTCAATAGCTATAACATACTTGTATACACAGATAGAGTAACTGACTTGACCCACTCACAACATTCTAGGGAATTTGACAAAGAAGACGGCGTGTGCTGCTATTTGCACTCATGACTCCAATCTAATCATCTATCAAGTTTCTTATCAATGATTTTAATATTGTTATATTTCTTTAGTTTTATATGTTTTAATATATAATATTCTCGTAACATTGTATATGATGAAATTAGAGACTTTTTGGCAAAAATGTACTTAATGTCAATAAATCACGTTATGCACGCTCTCACAAAGTACAAGTAAGTAAAGGCGAGGCTATGAACTCACCTTAAGCAATGAAATGAGAGGAAATATGAGAACGTCGGATAAGCAAGAAATCCTAAGTACCACCTAGAAGAAATGGCGTAACTTAGAATAATACAATAATACGCACACGACGAAATAAATAAATGTTATGAAAATATTTTCCGTAATTAGTTTGGCATTGCACTTAAGGTTTTATAAACTTTATTTTAACAAAAATATGATGACCAATCTGTATTAATAAGTTTCAAATCATGTGTTTACCTTCAGTTCATATAAGCCTAATTACAATTAGTTATACACGTTCATTTTACGTCTAAACAACAAGTCTTTTTTCGAAATTCTGCATTTACTAAACTTCACAAGCTTGTTAATCGTAATTCGTAAATGATCTAAATTCGGGTTTTCGCCTACGGAAAGGTTTTCGAGTCTATTTTCCAGATTGTGGGCCCTACTTACCAGAAAGTTCCAGAACCCAAGTGAAATTACCCATTTACCCCTAGCTCTCAAAGCTGCCATTTTCTAGAATTTTACCGCTCCACTAAATTAAGTGTCTCTCCTAAACCGTGCGTCCGTAGAAGCCGAAACACACGGAAAATTCTAAGTTAGCTCAATATCTAGATCCTACAATTTTACAAAATAGGTGTTGTTATACAAAAACTTAGACCTATACCTAATTCAAATTTCAGGTTTTCATAATTTGACAATTCCACCATTTGGCGATAGATTCATGTCACGACCCATACGTTACGGCTCATCGAATGCTACATGTACCTAAGACATTTCTATACATCTCTAGAATCAACCCTTGAAATGATCTTCCAACCTCAAACAAAACCCACAACTAAAAACCATAATAAAAACCATACTAAATCACCTAAATCTTCAAGATGAACACATGCAACAATCCTTCTATAAACCCCATCAAAACAGCCCCAAAACTCATAAAATAATGTCTTTCTTGATCTCTTAATAAAGCTTATAATCCAAGGAATATGACTAGAACATGTGTCCTGAATAAAAAAACAAACCAAGAGACTTGTAGAGGGTGATGAAATAAACTATTTTTGAGTGTTTTTCTTGTGTTTAATCAAGATTTTAAGTGGTGTATTGTGGTGGATTTATGGTGGACCAATTTGGATGCAAGGAGGAGTGATTTTTCTGTGTTTTTAGTGAGAGAGTTGAGAGGATAGTATGTGTGAGGTAGAGTGAAAGAATGAAGAAAAATAATGGTACATGGGAAAAAGAGCAAGTAATGAAGTGTGACTGGACCAAGAATGAGATGGGAAACATGACGGGACATGGTTCACGTTTTTAGGATCTCAAGGAGGTCCTAATTACTGATTTTTGGTATTTAAATTTATTTTGTAGGTATCTATTTAGCGTAGGTAGTATTTTGTAAGTTAAATGTATAAGGTTTTGTGTAAAAAAGGTATAGTTATGTGTATAATTTATAGAATATTGTGGGTTAAATGTAAAATATGTTAAGTAATATTGGTTAAGAGTGAATTTATACCCTTATGTCATATTAAAGTGTTTTAAGTCTGTTATACGAAGGGTGTGTGCAAAAACGTAAAAATTTATGAAATATCAAGTTTTCCGAGAACCTTGCAAGTTATAATGAACGAAGTGAACTAAGTTCATAAAAGTGAATGTATTATGTTTATTTATGATTATTAACATTGTTTCAATGATCTTTGAGCATATCGTTAATCGTTAAGACGTTTTCCTAAGATCGTCCATTGAAGGCACGATTCTAGACTATTCGAAAAATAAAAAGTTATGTACAAAATGACCCAAATAATTTATAATTGAAATTAATGACATTGAAATATGACATGAACAGTACGCAACAATAACGGTTGTTAGCTTGGATTTTTGACGGTTGTTACAATCTTCCCCCGTTAAGAGAATTTCGTCCTGAAATTCAGCTCGTTTGTACTCCAAACGACGTATACGTTGAACTCTAGCAATTGTCTTCTTGGTAGCATAATTCTATAGAATCACAAGGAGAAAAAGAATAAGACTTTAACGAGTCGAGTTTCAAAAACAGGTGTTCCAAGGCGTCATGTATGAGGCGAATTTTTTTTTTGTCGTATTCCAATTAGCCGGCATGTGTTTAGGCGGTGGGTTACTTGACGACATATACATTTTTAGAAGTTCAAGGCGAGTGTTCAAACTTGAAGTCGATTAGTAAGATAACCGGTGTTTTGATATCATCAAAAAAGAGAAGTATGTAAAGCTATGAAAAAGTTTTGGAGATCATTGCATCACTCATGATGTCTTAAGAAGTGTCTAGAGACCATTGTGTCACTCACAATGTCTTAGAAGAGATTTAGTATTTATATAGACACCTTTATATAAAAAAATAGAGGCACTCTACAAAGTAGACATAAGTGATTGAAAATAGTCAATATTTATATAAATTACTTTTATATAAATAAATAGCGATACTCCCGAAGATAAGCGTAAGAGATCGAAAGAAAGTCGAATATTATATAATTATCATTTATATAACACTAATAATGATGCTCGAGGGAGTATATAAGGAATCAGGAAGTATGCGGGCACGGATATCAGATATATCGAGGAGAGACTCTTAATTGTGAAAAATAGTTATAGTCTAGGTTTCGAAAATGATTTAATTCTCTATAACAAGTGCTCTGATACCAATCTGTAACACCCCCAAAATTCGGCACGCTCTCACAAAGTACAAGTTACGAAAACGACCTCAAAAAGAGACGTTTTAGAATAAATGTTTCACATTCGATGCATTTAAATATCAGAGTTACAAACAGGACCCAAACGGTTTTAAAAAATACCATAAGTGTTTAGACCAAACATATAGTTTAGATAAAGTTTTCATTGAATGTAAATAAGAGAAAGTCTTTACCTAAAAGACATGAGATAACATGCGAAACGGTCAACAATAATGTTGAGTGAATCCATAGAGTTTATAAGTAAGTAAGTAGAACACAAGTATTGTTCATCGAGTCACATTGCCACACATACAAGTCATGTAAAATATTATTGCCTCGAGCTCATGACACCGAACATTAACCCAGATAAGAGTTTGCCCATCAGATGGTATGTTTGCCATATACCTTATTCTTAATACAATGCGCCCGTTGACATGGTAATCCGATGTTACTTACCCGGGGGAGGATTGTCAGTACCAATAGATCTACTCACTTGTACTAGCGTTTACCAAAAGGTAATTAGCGGTTCATGAAATTAGGGACTTTTCAGCAAAAGGTACTCAATGTCTATAAATCACGGTAAAGCATACACAATTAAATAACTTGTATTCAATTTTTGCAAAACTAGCATATATCTCCATCGCGGAGATTTATAAAGCATTTAAATGAGTAAATGCGAGGCTATGAATATCACACAATTTAAAAAAAAACATTCACGTATACAAACCCACTAACACCATTCGATCAAGTAAACGACCAACTCTTTCATTTTTTATCCATGAGGAACACATCCTCAATATAGATGTTGGTACTTGACTCGCGCGAACTCACCCCTTAAATGTGTAAACAAATACAAACATGTATAAATAGACAACAAGGGACGAAATTACGCGAGAGCAATGAAACCGGAAGCAGTATAGAGTGTTCCCGGGTCGTTTTGTCCCAACGAGGCTAAAATGGAAAATTGAGAGACGATTGATGATTTATGTTTGAATATGACAAGGAATGATTTGGAACTAATACTTTGAATAACGCGAAATCAACATAAAATAAACAAAAACATAAAGCTGGAACAAGAAAAAAGCATAATGGCAAAAACACATCAAACTTATTTACACTAAAACACAAATCACTCAAATAAATACTATAAGACAAATTAAATAAGCTAACTAACTCTAATAAGCAAATACAAAAAGCAATAAAGCTAAATTAAACAATATAAACCAACAGTACTAACCAACAATACAAACGTTTTAACTACCAGAACTAACTTGTAGTTAGTAACAGCTACTTTAAAGTTTAGTACTAGCATAAAATATGGTTAGTCACTTTCAAGCTTTAAGTTAATACTGCTAGCCTTAACAAAACACAATGAATCAAGAAATAAGCAAATAAGCTAAAACAGAAGGTTAACTACCCAAAATAAGCACTTAAGCATAAGAATAAACAACCAGAATAGACTATAATGATAAATAAGCTAGAAAACTAAAACTGATAAACTCTTAAAATTATTTTGAAAAGGAAAATAAGCTCTACTGAAGACAATAAACTAAAATAGGCTTAATCTACTCTAAAAAGCTAAACCAATCTTAAATAAGTAGAAACAATAAGCTGATAAGCTAAAATGAACTACCAGTACTAACAGTTTTAACTAACAGTACTAACTTGGAGTTAGTACTGGTAGCTTTGAGTTAGTACTGTTAGCTTTAACAGTTCCAAAAATGAACTAGCAGTACTAACTGTTGGGTTAGTAACTGCTCGTTGTCTACCCCTTAGAGGTTTATCAAAATCATTTTTCTTTTCATACTAATTAAAAACAGATAATGCAATTACAAAATAAACACTTATAAGCAGACTTTAATTAAGAATAAGCACTTAAATAAGCTGAATTAGCCTAGCAGTGTTAACTCCAAACTAACAGTTTAAACAAATAAGCTATCAGTACTAACTAAGAAGGATGATACAAACTATTTTTAAACTAACAACTAAGCAAAATAAGCACTAAACATACTGATACAAAGTACACGTTACGAAAACGACCTCAAAAAGAGACGTTTTAGAATAAATGTTTCACATTCGATGCATTTAAATATCAGAGTTACAAACAGGTCCCAAACGGTTTTAAAAAATACCATAAGTGTTTTGACCAAACATATAGTTTAGATAAAGTTTTCATCGGATGTAAATAAGAGAAAGTCTTTACCTAAAAGACATGAGATAACATGCGAAACGGTCAACAATAATGTTGAGTTAATCCATAGAGTTTATAAGTAAGTAAGTAGAACACAAGTATTGTTCATCGAGGTCACATTCAACACATACATTGCTTTAAAGATATGATTGCCACGAGCTCATGACACCGAACATTAACCCAAGATAAGAGTTTTTTCCAATCAGATTGTATGTATTGCCATATACCTATTCTATAATACAATGCGCCCTGTTGACATGTTATCCGTGTTAACATACCCGGGAGTGATTGTCAGTCCCAATAGATCTACTCACTTGTACTAGCATTTACCAAAAGGTAATTAACGGTTCATGTAATTAGGGACTTTTTGGCAAAAAGATACTCCATGTCAATAAATCACGGTAAAGCATACACAATTAAATCACTTGTGTTCAATTTTTGCAAAACTAGCATGTATCTCCATCGCGGAGATTTATAAAGCATTTAAATGAGTAAATGAGAGGCTATGAATATCACACAATTTAAAAAAAAACATTCACGTATACAAACCCACTAACACCATTCGATCAAGTAAACGACCAACTCTTTCATTTTTTATCCATGAGGAACACATCCTCAATATAGATGTTGGTACTTGACTCGCGCGAACTCACCCCTTAAATGTGTAAACAAATACAAACATGTATAAATAGACAACAAGGGACGAAATTACGCGAGAGCAATGAAACCGGAAGCAGTATAGAGTGTTCCCGGGTCGTTTTGTCCCAACGAGGCTAAAATGGAAAATTGAGAGACGATTGATGATTTATGTTTGAATATGACAAGGAATGATTTGGAACTAATACTGAATAAGCAAATGCACATAAAAATAAACAAAGAACATAAGCTGGAACAAGAATAAAAGCAGAAATGGCAAAAACACTTAAAACTTTTACACTAAAACACAAATAAGCTCAAATAAACTTAAGACAAATTAAATAAGCTAAACTAACTCTAAATAAGCAAATTCAAAAAGCAATTAAGCTAAATTAAACAAGATAAACTCAACAGTACTAACAACAGTACTAACAGTTTTAACTACCAGTACTAACTTGAGGTTATAGCTTGCTACTTTAATTATACTCGCAAGCTTGAGGTATACTGCTACATTAAGTTAATACGGCTAGCTTAACAAAACACAATGAATCAAGAAATAAGCAAATAAGCTAAAACAAAGGTTAATTTTTTTTACGACCCAAAATAAGCATTTAAGCATAAGAATAAGCAACCAGAATAGACTATAATGATAAATAAGCTAGAAAACTAAAACTGATAAACTCTTAAAATTATTTTGAAAAGGCAAATAAGTTCTACTGAAGACAGTAAACTAAAATAGGCTTAATCTACTCTAAAAAGCTAAACCAATCTTAAATAAGTAGAAACAATAAGCTAATAAGCAAAAATGGACTACCAGTACTAACAGTTTTAACTAACAGTACTAACTTGGAGTTAGTACTGGTAGCTTTGAGTTAGTACTGTTAGCTCTAACAGTTCCAAAAATGAACTAGCAGTACTAACTATGGGTTAGTACTGCTAGTTGAAAATACCCCTTAAGGTTTTCAAAAATCATTTTTCTTTTCATACTAATTAAAAACAGATTATGCAATTACAAAATAAACACTTATAAGCAGACTTTAATTAAGAATAAGCACTTAAATAAGCTGAAAAAAAAAATGAACTAGCAGTACTAACTATGGGTTAGTACTGTTAGTTCAAAATACCCCTTAAAGTTTTCACAAATCATTTTTCTTTTTATATTAAGCTGATTTGGTCCTAAATTATTAAAAACAGATTGTTAAATAACAAAATAGAATACTTATAAACAGATTTTAGTCAAGAATAAGCACTAATAAGCAGTTCTACAGTAAATAAGAAAACAAGAAAAAGAGAAACTTACAACACCCTTGCTCAAAACAGGGCTAAACCAAGAATCTACAAGCTCTAGCTTGCATAAAACAAGCTAGTGGTGTCCATAAGCCCATCCAGAACTGGCTTATCATCCATAAAATAAGCTGTGGTGTATTTGAGAGTGATTTTCTCTTTAACTACTTAACTTTTTATATTTACTTAATTAAAGCAGCTTGTAAACAAGCTGTGTTGAGAGCTTTTTGAACACAAAACAACACAATTGAGAAACTTAACACTTGGAATTGTAAATTGACTTAAAACTTCAAATTTGCATTAAAACTTGAAAGTGTTACAAAGCTGAAAGTAAAAGCTGTAAATGGTTTTAAAAGAACTGAAAATAAACTAAGTTATATTAAAAATTAAAAACTAACTAGTTGCCTCAAAGGCTTACAAAAGGCTCTATTTATAGCCGAAGTCTTCTTCTTTGGGACCTCTTTCTTCTGTGTTTCTTTGTAGAGACAAAAACTAAGTGTGCTTGTTGTGTGAGGCGATTCTAAAACAAATCCCAGCCTTCAATTTCTTTTGTGCTTCTTTGGAGTCAATCTCGGCCATCGAAAATACTTGGGAATGGTGAGGGATTGCCAACATGGCACTTATACAGCTGGGGGGTTGATAGAGGAGTGGTTGAAATGATTTTTCTAGGGTGTTGAGTGGTTTTGCAGGGTAGAAGGTATGGGACGACATCCAAGTTGTACCTGGGTTTTTGTTGGGGCGGGAAAGAAGGCTTTTGGGTAAGTAGGCAGTTTTGTCCCCTCAAGTTATATAACTTGAATGCAATCTTTGCCCGGTTTGCAATTTTGACCCTTGTCTTTTTCTTTTGTAATACAACTTGAGGTTTGGCAGTTTTAGTCCCTCAAGTTGTATTTTCTTCATGTGGCTGACTTTGGACTGACTTTGTCTTTTCCATCCCGTGCTTAGTTTGGTCGTTTTTGGCTTTCTTTTTGAATATCCTGGCCTGCACAATTCAAACGCAAAACATACAAAATACAATGTATCTTTGGTACGCTTTTAGTCTTTTAAGTCCGTTTTTAATGGAAAATGGTATGTGTAATTAAGCACATACCAGTCAATGTAGAACTTTTGTCGAGTAAACCACCAGTAAGAGATGCCATATTTTTCACTTACGTCATAAGTACACACATCATCAATCCACATTTGCTCAGGCACTAGTAATTCAAGACCAAAGTCAGGATAGCTTGCAGCCTTCATCTTGGAAATCGAGAGTGCAGGACAGCTTCCCTTGCTGCCATATCGTAAATACTCCAAGTCTTTATTAAAGAAGAATTCTGTTTGAATAGTGACATGACCTGGAGGACCACCGAGAGGCAGTGGTCGGTTAACATTGATTCTGACTTGATCTCCTTCCGGATTCGCCCAGTCAACCTGATCTGTGAGCATCTTGTGACACTCCTCCATCTGAAACTGAAGGTGAATTACATCTGGGTAGAATGCTTTAACAACTTCATAAGCATGTCCTTCGAAATCTGCTTGCGTAAGCACAGTTTTGTTCATTCTTTGGCAGTACGAGTTCAGGAAGGTTGTCATGTCTCCAATCTTTGCAAGCAGGGAGTTCTCAGCTGGGGGCTCATAGGTTGTGGCCAGCGCAGAGGCCTAGTTATTCTCCACATCTGACTTGTGGGAAGAAGGAATGGTCCAAGCAGGTTCAGGAGTCGCCGGTCTTTCCTCTTCAGGTAGTGGTTTCCACCAGTCTTTTCTTGAATCAGCAGCTGCTGGTGTGTGATCATTCCCGGAGTCTTGATCATCAGATACCTGTACCTGTTCGTCGGGAGCGGAGTCATCATGCATCAGATCATCTGAAGGAGATAGCTCTTGAGCCCCTGCGATGCCAGTTGACTCATATCTAGTATCAGATGTGGTCCAAGCCATAGATTGTTGAGCTGAGGCTGTAGTCTTGGATGAACTCGGAGCTTCACGGCCCTGTTGCGGAGTAGATCCAGATGTACCAGTAGATGGAGGAGGTGGAGGTGGCGGCAACTGAGAAGACCCTGATGCTCCTGAAGTACCTGGAGCACCAGATGCGCCTGCTGGAGGAGGTGGCTGTGATGGTGGAGACCCAGGAGGAGATCTTGGTGCGTCACGTCTCTTTCGTCGCTTTTTACGAGCTTCCTCCTGATCAGCTAGACGTTGATTTGAATAATCTAACTCCAAGGACTTCTGCAGGGCTTCATACAAGTCCTTGTGAACATTATTAGCCTTGTAGGAGTCGTCTTCAAACATTCGCTGGTGTAGTAAGCGAGCTCGTAGTGGAGCTTGCATTGCCCAGTCTACTGCATCAGTAACTATCTCATCAACAGCTTGGCTTACCTTGTGGGGAATATCGAGATTCTCCAAGTTGTATAGCCGTGTTCCATGTTTGTCCAACCTTTCCCCCAGGGCTAAATTGTCTTGTAATAGATCCGCCATATGTTGTTCGAGTTCACCTATGCGACGGACAAGGATCGGATCTGTGGTGCTTTGTTGTGGTTGAGGAGTTGGTGGAATTGTTGTTGTTGTTGTGATTATTGAGGTTGTTGCTGTTGATGTTGGAAGTGGAGAGTCCGATTGCATCGTCGTAAGGTCAATAACTGGAGTGGTCATTGGAGGAACCGAGGAAGTGTCTTGATGAATGGGGACTGAAACCATTGACTGAACCTCTGTTTCAGCATTCGTTTTCCCTGAATTTTCTTCATGTGGCTTTTCCATGAAAAACTGATCAGTAAAGCTGAGATCTTTATCAAGGTTTTGTAAAGAGGACAGGGTTCCCGTGGAGCTTGCAGGTTCTTCAAGTATCACCTGATCTTCAGTTGGCAGTTTGAGATTCTCCTGAACATTTGGGTAAGCAGTTGTGGTTTAAACATTTATTTTTATTAAAAACTTTAAAAATTCATAAAAAATAGAAAAATAATCAAAAAAATATAAATATTTTTTAGAAAATTTTCTTTTATCATATAGTTTCTAGGAAAATTAGTTTTGCTTCCGTAGGGTTAAAATTGCAAAATTTCAATTTTTAAAGAACGGGATTCGTTTCCGTTCACGTTTTTCGTGTTTTTAAGCTCAATTCAACTCCGTTTTTGTTCTAGTTTTCTTTAAACTTACTTTTTAGTCAATTAGAGTCTATTAAAAGTGAAAAATTCATTTTAGGTTTAATTTTGGAAATTTAGGGTTTTTAATCACCATTTAGGGTTCCCGTTTTGCGTTTTTAGTTAAAGTTTAATTTCCCGTTATTAAAGTTAGGTTTAATTGTCCTTTAATTTGCTCACTTTTAGGATTTTAGAAAACAAATCATCTTTGAACCAATTCAAATCATTGTCCAAACAACAAACGTGGTCTCAATTTCATAAATCTTCGAGGAATACGACCCGGTAATCACTTACCGTAAAGATTGGTTTATTATAATAATTGTGAAGAATTTTCCTTACTTCCTTTTGTCCTCAAGGGTAGTTTGGTATTTCTCTATTACTTCATATTATAGCATTATCTTAGTGTATATAATGATAAGATCATGCTACCTATGCAAGTCGCTTGCTTCGCCACATAAGCTCAAAGGGCAAATCCCAGTTGGAGCATTCAGTTGGGCTTCAGTAGTTTTTTCTTTAATGTTTTAACAGCTTGTTATACAATCATAGAGGAAAATGAATGGAATATTCTTCTCAAGATAGCGAGTCATCGGTCGGGAAATTTTGAAAAAAATCCTTAATGAATCGTCGGTAGAAACCGGCATGACCGAGAAAACTCCGAACACCCTTAACGGTGGTGGGATGAGGTAACTTAGCAATCACATCGACTTTGGATTTATCAACCTCAATCCTTTTTTTAGAAATCTTATGGCCAAGGACAATGCCTTCCTTTATCATAAAATGACTCTTTTCCATTTAGAGACAAAGATTGGTGTCTTCGCACCTTTGAAGTCCTCTTGTCTACACGAGAGAGGCCAATTTCGAATGAATTTACCAAAGACCAAAAAAGTCGTCTCATGAAGGACTTCCATCGTTTTTTGATCATATCATGAAAGATAGCCACCATACACCTCTAGAACGTGCCCGGTGCATTGCATAAACCAAAAGGCATGCGACGGTAGGCGAACGTTCCGTAAGGACACGTAAATGTTGTCTTTTCTTGATCATGAGGGTCAATGGGAATTTAAAAGTAACCCGAGAAACCATCGAGAAAACAATAGTACTCGTTTCCCGCTAATCTCTCAAGCATTTGATCCATAAACGGTAGTGGAAAGTGGTCTTTACGAGTGGCTTCATTTAACTTTCGGTAGTCAATGCATACACGCCATCCCGTAACCAATCGAGTCGGAATTAATTCATTTTCATCATTTTCAACAACGGTAAAACCACCTTTTTTCGGTGCGAATGTACGGGGCTTACCCAAGGACTATCCGAGATCGGGTAAATTAATCCGGCATCAAGAAGTTTTTCAACCTCCTTTTTGATGACATCGTGGATCTTTGGATTCACCCGTCTTTGGTGTTGAACCGCCGGTTTGTAGTCCTCTTCCATAAGAATCTTGTGAGTACAAAATTCCGGGTTAATACCCTTGATGTCGGAGAGTTTCCAAGCGATGGCTCGCTTGTGTGACTTTAAAACCTTTATGAGAGCGGCTTTTTCCTCGACACTCAAGTCTTTAGCAATTTGCGGAAACTTTGTTGTCACCTTCCAAAAATGCGTATTCGAGATGAGGAGGTAAGTCCTTGAGTTCGACTTCGGGAGGTTCATCAATTGAAGATTTATCAATCTTAGCTTCACAAATTTTGAGTTCTTTTCGAATTTCAGGCAAATAGTTTCCTTGGTTGGGAGGGGGTGATGGATCATCATTAAGAAATGATTCAAGAAGAAGAATATCCCCCTCCGGGTCATAGTAAGAGTCATCAACTTCCGGTGAAGTTGGATCATCTTCAAGAGCGAGGAAAGCATTGACTTCCTCAAGAAGAAAATCACTATCCCCGAAGGGAGTGAGAGTCGGAGAAGAGGTAGAAATGATCGGGTCATAGTAAGGAGTGGGATTGCTACTCGCGGTCACATCGGAGAAACCAAGAACTTCTTGAGAATACCCCTCACAAGCCATTTCAATTACGTCGATTCGGTTCGCCGTCATTTCATTGTAATTAGAGGAGTATCTCGAAGTTTGGTCAAGATTGAATGTAACGGCTTCTTTTCCAACACGAAGAGTTAATTCGCCTTCGTAAACATCAATCAGAGTACGTCCGGTCTTTAAGAAGGATCTCCCGAGAATTAGGGGGATCGGGGATTCGCAGCAAGGTCTAGACTACAAAGTCGGCCGGGAATTTGAAACTTTCCTACTTTTAGGTAGACATCTGCGGCGATACCGATCGGTTGGGTAAATCTAACGGTCTGCAAGTTCAAGAGTCATCCAAGTAGGGTGAGTCAGGAGGGAAAGTTTTTTCAACCGGATAATGGCATGGATTTATGCTAGCACCATGATCGGCCAAGGCTAGCATTATCCATTCCGGGAAAATCACACGTATTGATATTTGCCGGGGTCCTCCAAGTTTTTTGGTTACTTGTTGAGGATAAACCGGAAGCAAGGCTCATTCAAAGGAGTTCTAGCCATTTCACTTAATTTTTCTTTGTTTTCGATTAAGGCTTTAAGAGTTGAGGCAAATTTTGGCATAAGAATCAAAGCATCCGCTAAGCTAATTTCGAAACTCATATCTTGAAAGATTTTATAGAATTTCTCAATTTGGTCATTAGCTTTTTCACGGGCTTTTTCATCTTTACGGTTAGAGGATCTGGAATGATACGATTTCAAGTTATGCATCGAGCATAACAGGGAGTAACAACGGCTCAGCATTTTGTAGGGTTGAACTTTGGAAACGAGGTTGGACGTCTTTGGTACTTCCATTATTAGTAGGAAGCACCGTGTCCTTTGTCACCTCGGTTTCACGTTCCACTACTTTAGGAGGAGAAGAAGTAGTAGGAATCGTGGGTCCTTGATAAGCAATACCACTTCGGGTGGTAATACCCTTCAAGTCTACCTTCGGGTTAGTAATGGTATTACTAGGGAGTGTCCCTGAACCTGAAGTAGAAGCGGTATTGGAATTCACAAACTTGGAAAGCATGTCCGTTAAATTGGTCATTTGATTTTGCAAGTTTTGGTTTTGGTCTTGCATGTTCCTCATAACTGCATCATTAGCTTTGACATAGCTTTCAAAATCGGTCTTTGTCACACCTTGTGTTTGCGGAGCTGGAGCTTGGTAAGGTTGAGCTTGGTGAACCGGGGGTTGATTAATCGGAGGTCGATAAATTTGGCCTTGGTTGTAGGTATTTCCCCGGTTTTGGTTGTAACGGTTTTGGTTATTTCCTTGGTTTTGTTGAACGGGAGGAAAACCAGGAGGTCGAATTTGATTAGCAATCGGGGCTCGGTAACCGGTATTTCCTTGATTGAAATTAGCTGCTGCTGCTTGGGTAACAAATTCTTGAATATTGTCACGATAAACGTTGCCATCGGTGGCGGGACAATTTCGGTAAGAATGAGCACCACCACAAGTAACACAACTTTCCTCGACCGCTTTCACGGGAGTGGGAGCTTGGTTTTGATTTTTCTTGTCAAGAAGTAAAGCTTTCACCATATCTTTTAGTTCGGCAACATCGGGAGAAATACCGGGGGTAGAAGAGCTCGAACTCACTTTTGCAACAACCGGTTTGTTACGTGAATTACGAACTTTGGATTTGCTTTCAATGATTCTTAGGCAATCACGGGGCATTTTATCCAAAAAAGTTACACCCGCCTTACGGCTGGAGGAATACAACGAAATCGTGATCATTAGGGGATTCAAAGCATTATAGAAAGTATCGAGTTGATGTAACTCTGAAAATCCATGATGTGGGCATGCCCGAAGAAGATCATTGAATCGGTCCCATGCCTCATAAAAAGTTTTATCAAATCGTTGTTGAAATCTCGTGATTTCATTTCTAAGATTTGTTGTTTTGGAAGGAGGGAAGAAATTGTTGATGAATTTCAAAACAAGATCATCCCATGTAAGAATCGATCGAGGGGGTTCTTTTTCAAGCCAAATACGGGTGGCACCCTCAAAGGAAAATGGGAAAAGCATAAGCTTTACTGACGTTCGGGAACTTCATCGTAGAAGTGATCTTGTTGAAATAACGGATGTGAGCATGAGGGTCTTCTTTGTCATGTCTAAATCGAAGAATTGTTTGTTTTGAATGAGGGTAAGCAAACCATGCTTAAGCTCAAAGTTGTCCGCGGTGATCTCAAGAACAACGATGGCATCCTCGTAACCCTCAGTGGGTGCTTCGAGCAATTGAGCCATAGTACGATTATCGGCCATCGTAACTATATGAGGAGCTTGATTTTCAATTGGTTCCACAAGATTAAATGGTTCAACAAAAGTCGATGGGACTTGTTGTTGTTGACGCTTAGAATTATGAGATTGAGAACGAGTGCGCATGCACTAAAATGTAAAAAGAAAATTTATACTAATTTTTTTCTTTTTATATATATATATATATATATATATATATATATATTTTTGGTTTTTCAACAATGTATTCACAATGTATTTTAATAACGGACAATTAGATAAGACACTTAAACCTAATAATCAACTCGCTTCTCGGTAACTCTTCAAAGAGAAAAACGCACAAAGGAGCGGAGGAGTAGGAAAGCGTGAAGCTACTAAAAACCTTTCTCTTTTAGGGTCGTAGTTCCTAGGAACAACCCGCCTTATACCCCTCTTATAGTTTGTTTAACTTTCAAAGGTGAGCCGTACCTCGCGAGAGACACAAAAGGTAAGTTTTTGATCTTTGGTTCGGGAACTTATTAATGATAATACTTCAATTGAAAGTATTATATTGATGGTGAATTTTATTTCTTTTTAAGGACAATTTTTTAATTTTTTGATTTTTTTAATTTTTTTATATTTTTTTTATATTATATATATACTAATAAGAGAAAAATCTTTTTGTATTTTTTTTATATGAAAATAAACAAAATAACTTGACACGGAAGGATCTTCAAACACAAATTGTCAAACGACTCAACAATCGTAAACAATCCTCCCCGGCAGCGGCGCCAAAAATTGATTGATTAAGATTCAACCATTAATATATAATAACTATATAAATATATAACAAGGATAACAATAAAAAATCTCTCAATGTAGTAAACCGGAAGTATGATTCCCAGGTCGTTATCCCCGACGAGGAATGCAATTGAAAGTCGAGAGGCGTTTTGAGAATCGATGCTTGAATGGAACAAGATTATGATTGGTTAACTAAAGGTAGTAGTAAATATATATAAAATATACTTATAAATAATAAAAAAAGTAGGAATCAAAAATCACAGTTAATCGTAAAATCCGAAGTTTGATTCCCGGTCGTTATCCCGATGAGGAAAGCAATTGAAAGTCGAGAGTCATTTTGAGAATCGATGCTTGAATGGAAAAAGATTGATATTGTTTATCTAAAACTATGAGAAAATTAAGGCAAAAACTTAAAAATACTTAAGGGAAGACAAATTTTAGCTAAAAACGTAAAACGGGAACCCTAAACTGAGACTAAAAACCCTAAATTTCCAAAAATAAACCTAAAATGAAATTTTCACTTTTAATTGACTCTAATTAACTAAAAAGTAAGATTAAAGAAAACTAGAATGAAAAAGGAGTTGATTTGAGATTTAAAACACGAAAAACATGATCGGGAATGAATCTCGTTCTTTAAAAAGTGAAATTTTGAAATTTAAACCCTATGGAAGCAAAACTATTTTTCCTAGGAACTATATGATAAAAGAAAATTTTCTAAAAAAGAATTTTATTTTTTTGACTTTTTTATAATTTTTTATGAATTAAAAATGATTTTAAAGAAAATTAAATATAAAAAATACTAAATGTTTTATAAAAATTCTCAAAAAATTATGAAAAGTAGATTGAAGAATGAGGAGTCTAAGAAAAATAAGCTTGGAGACACAGCTTATCAAATAAGCTGCGAAATAAGCTAAAACAGCTTATAATACTAAAATGCTTTAAACGTGTATAAGGAATAAATTTTGCAATTCAAAACTGAAAAAGACCCCAGGGCACGTTGGTAGGGAGTGTGTGTTGTGAAGTGTTATAAAAGGTGAGGATGTTGAGGTCAGGGGTTCGAGCCTTGCTCACCCCCGACTTCCATCTTCTCTTTTTTTTAGAAAAACTTTAAAAAACAAAGTTGTAAAACAGCTTATTATGAAAACTTTTTGTGAAAACAACTTTTTTCAAAATCAAAAATAAGCTAGAAATTAAGCTAAAAATGACAGTTTAGACTTAAAAGGATTTATAAGTTTTTAAACTAAACTAAATAAGCTATAAAACTTGAATAAGCTAAAAACAGACTTAAATAGGCTACAAACTACTTATAACTAACCTAATAAGCAAAACTTAACAAGAAATAAGCTAAAATAACAAGAAATAAGCTAGAAAATCACTTAACTCTTTTTGGCTTTAATTTTAACAAACTAAAGAGAACTAATAAGCTAAAATAAGCTGAGACCTAATCAAAATAAGCTAAACTAACCTATACTAATCTAATAAGCAAATATGAATACGATTTAAGCTAAGATAATAAGCAAAAAGCTAAAAGGAAGAAATAAGCACTTTAGTGCAAACTGTTAACCAAACAGCCCCTTAAGGCACCTTTGAGCTTATTTTCCTATGAGCTAATGGACTCTAAAGACAAAACAGCTTAAAGAAACTTAAACCTAGACCTACCAGCTACTTAAAAATACTTTTGAAAAGGAGTTTGGAAAACAATTGCTTTAAGAAAAAGGCTATTGAAAACAGCTTATTCACTCAACATATGCTGAATGAACCTTTTATTTTTGAAATGGAAAATTGCAAACTTAGAGCTTAAAAACAGATAACAAGATAAGCTGAGTTTTGAAAACTAACTTTAAACCAATTAACAATCACCCTAGATCTACTTGTATGCTTAAAATAAAAGTCTAGTTTACCCTCTGATTTTTGATGTTGAAAAGGGACTTTTGTTTATTAACACTGCTGATGCAGTGTGCACAATTATGACACAAATCAAACTAGACAAAGTGCAGGCCAAAGAAACCCATTCTAACACTTATTAATCACTAATCTAAGAGTAATTAATGCAATGGCTAATACCAGAAATGATTCAAGCTTAAAATGCAAAAGATATTTAGCAGATTTGACTATATAACAATCTAATAGAAACCTTTCTTTGACCAACTTATGCTTATAAATCCAACACAAACTAACTTATTTATGAAGTTTACACCAACAGCAAAAGACCAATTGGCCTCAAGCAGTACTAACTCTCAGTTAGTACAGTCATGCCAAACACCCCCTTATTTCCTTGAAAATCCATTTTAAGCTTATAAATGTGAGAATTAATGATCAATTATCAGATACCAGATATTAACAAGCTTTTAACAGACCTAATAAGCATATATGAGCAGACAAATAAGCAGAACAATAAGCTATAACACTTAAGCTAAATTTTTTTGGTTTTTTGCTGATTTTAAGACAGAAACATTTAAACTAAGAATTAATACTTAAGTTTTAACACAATAAGCATATAATCACTACAATAAGCATTCATAAGCAAAATAAAACAGAAATAAGCAAGCTATAAGCACAATTAAACTAAAATGCAGGTTTAAGCTAAGTATTAAAGACAGAAATGGTAAATTGAGAACTTACATAAACCTTTGCACAAACAAGGCTATCAAATGCTCTAAGAGCTATCAACAAGCTCCAGCTTATCAAGTGATAAGCTGGTAGGGTCCTGGAAGTCCTTCCTTAATTGACTTCCCTTCCATTAATAAGCTTTGGTAATATTGATTGTGAGATTTGAGTATGATAAGCTCAACTAAGCTTTTGAGAGCTTAGTTGAGTTGATAGCCATCTTAAGAGTAGAGATGACAGCTTAATGAGAGCTTATTAAACAGTAGAAAGCTTATTCAACCATTTTACAAATTTAGTGAAATAGATTAAAACATAAGACTTATAAGTGAAATGCAAACTTTTATTAATAAAAACAGATTACAAAGCTTTTTAAATGAAAGTTACAAAGATTGAACGATTATAAGCTAGAAAATACAATAAGCTATAAGCTAATTTACACTACTCCTAATTAAGCTAGATGATCACTGTGAGTGAGGATGCCCTTGTATTTATAGCAGGATAAGGAAGCTTCCAGGTCTCCAAGTTTGTTACACGCTCCTTTTGATCCACACCCTTTAATCTTTGCCAATCATTGGATTCATCTTATGACCGTTGGATTGATATTTGTCACACGGATTGCCAACGTGGCATTCCGTGTGTCAGACCCCTTTGTGCTTCTTTTGCACTAGATTTAGTGCAAAATCTCAATCATTGGTGTGTTTCTATAATTGCCCGCGTGTCCTTCCTTGTGTGCTTGGACCAATAAGAGCTCTCAATGACGTATAACTCTGCCACATCGTACCTTGTCACTTGAATTGTTGAGCCACGTCCTCAATTTGGTTTTACCCTATGATTTTGACGCGAGGTTAAACCGAAGATGATGATGAATAGTAAAACCAATTCCCGCGCCTTTTTCTTTTTATAACCGAGTTTGACTTGGGGTTGTGGGAGGATTTGACTTGGGCCCGGGTATAACAAATTGGGCTACAGTTTAGGATTTAGGCTTGGTTATAAATGGGTAAATGGGTTTTGGAGATTACGACCGTTATCTCTTTTATAAAAAGGAGATAACGGTGTTAGGGTTTAGGGAGTTATGGTGAAATTTGGTTGAACATTTAGGGCATTTTGGGTATTTTGAGGATTTTGTCTATTTATAGGTTGACCAATGTTGACCAAGAGTTGACTATGTTGACCATGGATAGCAATCTTCCAGCTCTTTTGCACTCTTTTCGTTCCCGTGTCCGTGTTTGTCCGGTTTTTACCATTTTCTTGTAATCTTTGCAATATCCGTGCCTACACATTCATAAACAACAAAATACACAAATACAAGCATATTTTTGCTCATTTTAATCATTTAAGGACCATTTTGGATATAATAAGGATATGTGATTTCTCACATATCAAAATTCCCCAAACTAAGTGATTTAATTATGTATATATATATATATAAATATATATATATATATATATATATATATATATATATATATATATATCTATATATATATATATATATATGGGTCCAGTAAGAAGAAAATTAAAACAAGAAGTGGTGAGAAGTGACTAAAACCACACATTTGAGATGCAACGACTTGCATTAGATGCATTTCTATTCATTTTGATGCACCATTTTGAGTTTTAAAAGTTAATTTGATGCGTAGATGGTGCAAACTGATTTTCATGATTTCGGCACATGTAGAAGAGCAAAAAAACAAGAGAAATCATGAAATGCATCTAATATACATATATGCATCTAATTAAAAGCTAGAAAACACATTATGATGCATTATAATGCATATAAGATTATAGAGATGCATCTAATTGAAGTCGGTGCATCTCGGATATGCGGTTATAGTTACTTCTTATCCTTCTCATTTGATCATAACTCTCTCTCTCTATATATACCGTTCTTTGCAGAATTATTTTTTGTACAGAACCTACAGAACCAACTTTGGACCAATAAGAATTTAGTACTATTAAATCCTTTTATTTAATTCAAAAGGGTAAAATAGTAAAACACATTTTCACTTTCTTTTTGAATTAAAAAAAAAATATTTTTTAAGCCTTAAATTTTTTTATTTTTTTATTTTTTTCAGAATT
Source organism: Tanacetum coccineum (assembly GCA_026074375.1). Taxonomy (NCBI): domain Eukaryota; kingdom Viridiplantae; phylum Streptophyta; class Magnoliopsida; order Asterales; family Asteraceae; genus Tanacetum; species Tanacetum coccineum. The sequence continues at coordinate 31,795 of BQNB010073765.1, forward strand.
AATTTTTTTATTTTTTAATTTTTCTGCAAATATATTTTAAAAAAAATGAGGTGCATATATGATTTTTTAAATATTATAAATTCATATATGTTTTTAGCGTACAAGTTTAAAAAAATAAAGTGCATGTGTTTTTTTTTCTTTTATACAATTGTTAAGCCATGAAACTTGTTTTTTTTTTGCTTAAAATGATAATTGCACATATGTTTCTAGTGT